>PVJO010004300.1:66451-111436 GCA_004026905.1 Hystrix cristata | reverse complement strand
GTTACGAGCCCTCGAGTGAGGAGGAGGGTGTGCGGGCACCACCTCTCTTCAGAGTCCGCATCTGCTCTCGGGGTCTCTCGGGCGTCCTGTGACCGCCCCCCACCCAGGGACAGCCGCATTCCAGCACCTTCCGATGGCCATGTGTGTCCATCTTCACTGTCTTCACGTGCTTCCTGTAGCCCCGGAATGGGCTTTGTGTGGGCCGCGCCCCGGGACATCTTCGGGAGGGCCTGGTGGTGTTTAGTTGTTCTAAATGGAGTGTCACACACCTGCAGTCATTGTCAGCAGCAGCCAGCACATAGACGCTTGCATTTGGAGCTCAGGGGCGCGAGGTTTGGCAAGGTGTTCACGAGAGCCTCTTGTTGTGGAGCGACAGGGACAAGGAGACGGCAGCAGACTGGAGGGTCAGCCGTGTCGTGAAGTGCTGATTAATGTGCCTGGGGAGGGACAGGGCACCCGCACTGATTGGTATCTTTGATCAGCTGCGTCAGTGAGGATTGATGACCCACAGATGTGGACTGTGTGGGTGTCCCGAAGCTGGCCCGGAGAGCAGATGCAATTGCTGCCGCTACGGGCTGTCACACAGGAATGCGCTTCACAGGCCGCACTCAGACTCCAGCGTGCCTGTGAGTTCAGCATAAGCCACTGTGCTGATGGAACTGTCTAAAACAGGCTGCGTCGAAATGAGTTGAAAACTGGTGTCCACACAAGACCCTACACACTCAGGTTAAGTGGAGCTTTATAATCTCTAAAAAAAAAAAAATCTTGGTTAAAAAGGGGAGCAGTGTGGCCCCAATCTTGCCCTTCTCGTGAGCCCCATCTCGCAGGCTGCTTGCAGATCGCTGCCCGAGGTTCCTCTGTACGGTTGGCAGCCAGTGGACACCTGAGGCAGGAATGAAGGGCCGACCCCTCCATGTGGCCCTGGAGGAGTTAACCACTAGCAGTCATCATTAATGGCTGCCGATGTCACCAAAACACAGACACCAGGTGCCCAGGCCGTACCTGCCACCTGCCGGGAACACACACCAGCACCTATTGTAAGATTTGACAGAAAAAAGGGAAAGAACCGAACTCTGATCAAACCTCCCGCATCAGGGGACTTAAGTGGACAAATGAGCCTGTTTCTTATGTCAGAATTCTCAAGAATTAAAAAGGAAGAGAAGACAGCAGACCGAGAGAATACAAGAAACTTCAAGTCTCCATCTACCAACCTCAGTGCCTGCTGATTTTGGATCCTGTTTCGTTCACCCTTCCTTTTCTCTTCTCCCACAAGTGTGCAGAAAATGAACAGTGATAGGATATATGATGATACTAAAAATTAAAACTTTTTAAAGGCATGATAGTGGTATTGTTGCTTGGTTAAAAAAATCTTTTGGGATAGGAAAGAGGGGACTCTTTTCCAAATGGGAAGGGGACCGAGAGATTGGGGGGATGAAAAGAGAATTAAGATGTGTTATGTATACGTACCAGCTCCCCGCAATGGTGTAATCTTTATGCAAACTTGTACTGATAAATATTAAATCTTTTGGGAGGATAAACAGCTGTGTTTGAGATTTGCTTCAGACAATCTGGGTGGGCGTGTAGAGGAAACTACTCAGGCCGTGATTGGAGAGTTGTGGAAGCTGGGTTTACTACACTTTGGCTTCTCTTTTTGTGTTTGAAATGAACCAAAATGAAATATTTGTATTTTGTATTTTTTATTTTTTAAAGATTAATTCATTACAAATTAATTTTATTGGTATACTTTTGACATACATAATGATCACATTCATCATAGGGATTTTGTAACTGTAAAACAAAATATTTTAAAAAAATCAATTGTCTGACAACCCAAATTCTCCCTGATATTAGGCAATTCTTATAAAATGAAAAAAAATAAATTCACAGATGTTTCTATGTATTATAAATTTTAATAAAAATGTTCTATGTACTGTAAATTTTAATAAAATTTTAAGTAGTTAAAAAGAGATTTTAACTTCAGAGCACAAGTCTAAATGACTTGGCTACATATTGTAGCATAGAACCACGAGATGCATCATCTTAAACATTATGCATAACTAAAACACCAAATATGCACAGGTCTTGTAGATACAAATTACTCATCTTGAAGATTTGCTTCTCAAGCATTTTTTTCTTCATTCTTGGGACTAGATAGTGCTAACCTAGTGAGAGGCAGCAGCTGAACAGGCCCGTACAGGCTTGGCATGACTTTTCTGGCAGTTCTTGGTGTCGCCTTCTTAGCTGACTGAGGATTCCTAATGGCCAACAAGACCCTTGGCTGACATGCCACCTGGACCCTTGCCCAGGACAGCGAGGGGAGCCCAGAGTGTGCTTCGGAGTTGCTGTGGGGATTCCCTCATCGAAGTCCCCTGTCATTAATTTATTTTATTCTTAGAACTTTGTAACTTCCACCAAGAGGATAACTAACGTCTTTCACTGCTTTGATTGCTTTTGCCTTTCTTTGTTTTTAGAAAGATACTTCAGTGACTTTCTGGCTAGCCATAAAGACCTTTCAACTTGCAGGGACTCTCAGCCTTTCTAGGGCTATGCTGATTCTACAAAGAAAGCCATTCTAATAAAGCTCCCGTGATTCTGTGCAAGTTGAGCTGTGGGCTGGTTACAGCTCCGCACGGTCCCGCGTCCCCTCACTGAATCACAGCTGGCTTTCAAACTCAGGCACACACTGAGTGGAAAGCATTCAAAGGCATTGCAAGTTTTTTAGGGATAATTGCTGATTTTTGAAACTTTGGTCTCACTTACATGTATTTAGATGTAAATAAATTTTTACCATCAACCACTACCAAAAACTCGGTAAACTGCCAGTCCATTATGTATGGGAAAAGCTGGGTGAGCCGGGCACATGGACAGTAGCAAGAATTAATCAGAAACTGATTGTAAGGAGCTGAACCTAAAAGAAAGCAAACACCAACACAGCTTTGGTTAAAAAAAAAAAAACTAAGAGGAAAAAAAAAAAGTGTAAATGGACTGTTGGTGGAGGAACAGATTAGTGACGCTGCGGGTGTTGGCATTGCAGATTATCTTTATGTCTGCTCCTTCCCTCTGTGCTCCTTGTCCACCGTGTTCTTCATGGGAATATGCTTGGCCCAGTGTAGGAAATGCATAAATAAATACTAACTGGGTTCAAACACTTGGAAGGCGAACTCTGGGGCCTGAGAACCTGTTTTAACGAGCTTCCCGGGTAGCCAACCTGGTGGTAGTTCCAGACCATCATTTGAGAGTCTGCCTGCCCATTGTCTGGCCCCAGGTCGCATGGGCATTTAGGGTTAGAGCCAGACTGGAAGTTGGGTTCCCCCTGTGGGGAGGGCTGCAGCCACAGCTTCTCCTGGCAGCGTCCATGGGCCTGTTTCCTCTGCATCCACCTCATCCCTCTAAATCACTCATGATTTCATTTTCCTGCCCTATACCGTGGGCCCTTTCTCCAGTCCTGTAGCAGAAAGACTATCACCTGGTGTGTCACTCAGCCTGCCAGCACCTGCGCCGCCTGTCCCTGCAAGTCCCCTTCAGTCTCTCAGCTCTCTCCTTTGGCCCTTCCTTCCTTCCTGCTGCGGCCACCGAGATGGCCCAGAAAGCCACTGCAGCTTGTGCTACAGTGTATCCGGTCTTCTGTTTACGTTGTATCCACCTGTTGGAGCACCAGCCTCTCTCTTCCTCAGAATTGTGTCTGCCCTCCTGGGCCACTTTGATGAGATTCTGTCTGATGTGGAATTTATTGTTCTTTCCTGGGTACTGCTTGCTCCTTGTCCGTGTCCTGATGGGGGGGCCTAAGACTTGTGGAGGTCTTCGTTAGCTCAGTGTGTGCTTGGTGAGGAGGGCAGCACACTTGTGTCCTGTACCTCTGCCTGGAGTCTTGCGCTTAGGAATGTTGGTCAGCTGACTTTTCTGTGAGTTCTGATCACACCAAAGTGAACGTAATTGGTGCGCTTGGCTGATTCCCTTGTTTCGGCCTAAGTTTTCCTTGTAACTTCTCTACTGTTCCTTTCCTTCGTAGCCCACAAAGAGCCCTGCAGTGTTTCTGAATTTGCAGTTTGTTTTACTCCAGAGGGGAGCTGGCGGGTGGACCAAGAAGGCAGCGATCTTAAAGATGAAGCATTAGCAAGTTGAGTCCTTTGTGCCGTTCTCAAAGATGCTGTTCTGATATTAAATAATTTCCTGTCACATTGGGGTGAATTTTGAAAGAGGAAATCATTAGTGAATGTGTTTTTTTGTTTCTGGGGTGGGAAGTCAACCTACATTTTTTTCTTAAAAGATGATAATCCTCACACTGAAATACTGATTTTTCTCTTTTTCTGCTGCAGGTTCCTTGCTCTGACACCATGGAGAGTTTATCATCTGATTTCTGTCATGATTCTTGGACATGTCATTATGCAGATAATAAAGGACATGGTTTTGTCTCGGACAAGAGGTAAGAGGGTCCCGTTTTATGTGCTGAATTTTCTAGACTGAATTTGAAATTTTTTCAGGCTTCTTATTAATCCTTTGAACAGGGGCCAAATAATAGATCCTATAAGCATCGATGCTGCTATTTTATAATAATTTATATAATTGATACTGTTTGGAGTGATAGATACTGCTACTGGGCAAACAGGTGGTGTGTTTTGGCTTCTTTCTCACCTTTAAGTGCCGTTTTAAATACCATTTTGATATTTAAGTTTGCAGTGAGGCTAACAGTTATTTATTACATCCTACACAAGAAACTGGGCTATTGGAAAACACATTAGTTCATGTAAGAATTTTCTCTGCCTCAGTGAAGAAAAACAGTTAAAAACTTAAAAATAAGTGATAGTAAAAAGTTTTAAATGAGTTAATGATGAAAAGTGAATAATTTTGAGCATTAAATTTAAAAGTGAGAATTTGAGGGCTGGGGATTTAATCATGTGGTAGACGCCTTGCCTGGAAAGCACAAGGCCCTGAGTGGCCTCTTTCCCCCAAAAAGTGAGAACTTGAATTATTTGAAAAATTTAAGGATTTTTTTTTTAATAATTTACCTATCTTGCGTATCTGAGGCAAACTTTTCTATGCTTGCTGAGGCTTTTTCTAGTATTTGAGCTAGTTTGTGTAGATGGGCAGAAATCAAAAAAACTAGATCACTCTGCAGATGAATTTTGGAAAGATTGTTTTACTTTAGTATGCTGCCGTGTTTGGAGGTGATTCCTTCCTGCTAGCCTTCTTGACCTTCATGCACCCACAGATTTAGGGTACACTCTGGATTTTTGAGGTAGGGTCTCACTATGTAGCCCAGGCTGGGTTCAAAATTGTGGCGATCCTCCTGCCTCAGCCTCCTGAGTGCTGAGGGATTACAGCTTTGTGTAGATTATGCTCTTCTATGCCCACTTCCTTCCCTCCCTCTCCCCTCCTAGTCCCGCTCTCCCCTGCTCTTTTCTGCTGCAGAGAGCAGACACCCAACTCCCTCACGGTCACCTTGGCAGGTACCAACTGTGAGCCTTGCCATTGACCACAATGCACCGAGGCTGCCTGAGGCAGGTTCTGTGCAAGGACTGGCTGTTGGTCATGGCTGTTCCTGCTTCCGCCCTGGTGGTGACCCGCAGAGGAGGCCTCTTCCCTCAAGCGGCCCGTGGTGTGTGCCCTCTGGGACCTCCCTCGGGGAGTGCAGAGCGCTCAGAAATGTTCTCAGTAGCCATCTCGCTCAGTGGAGCGAGTGGGCCGCAGAGCAGCAGAGCCCGTCCGTCTCTGCAGTTACCTTAGGGTGACCCTCGTCGGGACACAAGATGGGAGGGACAGACGGACACGGACAGCAGAGGGCACAGGGGAAGCTCGATGTCGGTGTGAGGCCGGAGTGAGAGGGGCCTCCAGGGAGTCTGTGCTGCCAGCCTCTGCGGTTTCCGGCTGCATCATCCAAATGTCAAAATGTCTTTTTTTATTTTTTATTATTAATACATGTTTGTGATATATAGTAATTACATTCATCTTGGGGAATTGGTACAGATAAATGTCGCATCCTGATCATTTTTACTTCCCTTTCCCCTCACCCCAGAGCCTCTTTACAAAAAGATTTCTTATTTATAAACTGCAACGATTCAGCCCTTTTTAAATTAAGGTGGTAGGGCTGAATGAATACCTGCCCAGAGTCAACTTCTGCTTCCCCTCCCTCCCCTTCCCCTTCCTTCCCCTCCCCCTCTCCTCCCCTTTTCCTTTCCTCCCCCCCCCTTCTCCCTTTGTTCTGAGCTGGGGACTCACTGGACCAAGCCGGTCTCAAGCCCATAGCACTTCGTCCTCGGCCTCTCGAGTGCTGGGTTTCAGACATACCGTGAGTCTCATTCTTGAGCCAGGCCGTTCTATTTCTTTGCAATGGAGAAGCCACATCGTAGACTGTGTGAGTTTCCCATGGCTGCTATAACAAATGATCACAAACCCAGTGGCTCTGAATGCCAAGCGTTTCTTCTCCTTTAGCTCTGGAGGCCATTAGCCCAAGTCAGGTGCTGGGCACTGCACCCCTGCAGGCTTCCTTTCTGTCCTTTCCCGGCTTCTGCTGGGTGCTGGTTGCTGTCCCCTGGCTGTGGCCTCCTCCCTGCGCCCTGCCTTCATGGCCGCACCCCTTCTCTGTGTGTGTCAAATCTCTGTCAACCTCTTTCATCCGTGAACACTTGTGGGTGCATGCGGCCCCCCAGCCAATCCAGAATCCTCTCCGTAACTCAGTTACGTCTGTGAAGGCCTCTTACTCATGTGGAGTGCCAGGCACAGACGGCGGGGATCAGACTTGACTCCGTGGGACAGTTCCCACGAAGTGGGGCCACCATCCTTCTTCCACGGGGTCATGGCCAGGGACGTGGGGCACCATAGCAGTCTCCTCTGGGACACATACCTAGGACACATACCTAGGACAGCACATGTTGTCTGCCCTTCCATCGCTCTGTGCCGAGACTTTCTTTTTCTTTTTCATTGTGTTTTTGAGACAGGGTCTTGCTCTGTAGTTCAGGCCGGTCTTGAATCCACTATTTAGCCCAGGGCGGCCTCGAACTCACCGTGCTCCTTCTGCCTCAGCCTCTCGAGTGCTGGATCACAGGGATGAGCCAAGACTTGCCATGCCAGCCTGCATGGGCCCTGATGGGAACTCAGATGCGCCGGCCCCTCTGCCAAGTGGAGCCTCATGCCCCACGCAGCCTGTCTTGCTCACAGGGTTTTCACCTGCAGGCGTGGCTCTGAACGTGGCATTTCTGGGCATGAAAAGAGAAAGAGGAAAACCGGACCCCTCACTGGGCTGTCCCAGAACCCTGCAGTCTGTGACAGGAGAGACTCTGCTGCCTGCTGTGTGCTGGAGAAAGTGCGAGCAGAGACCCTTTAATGGTGCAGCACATGGCAGGCAGGGGTGGGCCAGCTCTGGGCACATTAGCTGCTGCTGTGGCCACACAGCGGCTTCCTTAGCGCCTTAGCTGCGCTCCTTAGACGCTGGGGCAGCAAGGACGGGAGGTCTGGCTGGCGGGTTGGCAGGCAGCTCCGCCTCCTTCCCACTCCCAGCTTACAGCTGCCCACTCGTGTGGTCCAGACGTTAAACTTCAGGGCTATGAATTTAATCTGCCCCTCTTTGTTTTTAATCCTTTTACCAAATTGATACAAGTGCACAATATTACTAACTATATGCACACTGTGGTGTGGAGATCTTGAACTTATTTTTTTTGTTACTGTTTTTTGAGACAGTCTCGTTATGTAATCCATGCTGGCCTTGAACTCACTATTGCAGCCCAGTTTGACCTCAAATTCGTGGCAGTCCTCCTGCCTCAGCCTCCCATGTGCTGAGATTACAGTTGTGACCCACCACATTTCCCCTTCGCACAGGCCCAGTCATCAAAGATTAAAAAAATTCAGAGTCCAGGCCAGGTGTGCTGGTGTGGTCAGGCCTCACCCTAACCCCCCACCTAGTCCTCTAACCCAGCCCTGCGTCCGTCCGTAGCCTGGGCTTGGGCCACTTTTCCTTCTCTGTCGCCGAAGTGTGGTCATTCCCTCCCATGCCCACCCCAGGCTCTCCAAAGACCTGCAGCCACTGCCCTGTGGCCAGGAGAGGAGCAGGTGTCCCCATTCCCCCCCTCGCCCAGGGACATCTGCAAACATCGTCTCTTCAAACCTCCCCTGCTGTGAAACCCACACTGGCCTTTCTGCTGTGTCCTTGGCAGCCTTGTTGTGGGAATGAGGACGCTGCGAGCTCCTATCCTCCATGCTGCTCTGGTGACTTCAGTCACCTGCTGAGTGGCTCGTCTTTGACCTTGGCCTTGGAAGCACGGTGTGTCTACACTGGCCAAGTCTGAAGGTTGCAGGTCGGCGCGCCCTCTGCCTGTCCCACCCGGCCCCACTTTGCTGACCTGGCTCCCTGACTGCACTTGACTCCTGCCAGCCGCATCTTTGGCCGGACTTCTCCTTAGCTCTCCTGTGCCTGCCTGTGTCGGCGACTGTGGAGACTCTGTCCTTACTCCTCTGCTGGCCCTGTCCCGTCCCCGCCAGCAAGCAGACAGACTCCCCACCCGGCACCTGCTGTCTCCACTCGGCTCCAGAGACGCAGGAGAAACGCCACGTGCAGGCCGAGCGGACACTGCTGGAGCTGAGCTGACCCAACATCCCGCTGGACTCTGGGTCACACGGTGGCCCTCCCCTCTCTGGGTCCTTCAGAGTTGTTGATTTGCTTTTATAAGCTGCCTAACTCTGCAAAGGTTGAAGCACCTTGTAAGAATAAATGTAAGACTGTTTAAAAGAATAATACAGGGGCAGAAGTCTAACCTGCTAACCCTGATTGAGCAGCAGATTGATCCCTGTGCTTACTGGCAGCCAAGGCAAAGAGGGAAACCTGATGAATCGCACAATTCTAGTTGCCCAAAGAAATAAAGCAAACGATTTTGAGAAAATTTTTTTCTGTGAGTAAATGGTAAGAAGTATTTATCACACAGATCTTTAGTAGAAGATATTGAAAAACATAAAGGGCAACACCTTCGACCTTTAGTTTGAGAGAAAATGTAGAAACTTCCTTATGGTCATTTCCTTCTTTTCCCTTTCTCCTTCTCCTCCTTTCTTTCTTCCTTCCTTGCTTTCTTTTCTTTCCTTTTCTTCTCTTTTTTCCTTTTTTGGTTTTTTGAGACAGAGTCTCACTGTGTATTTCAGGCTGATCTCAAACCCACTGTGTAGCCCAGGATAGCCATGAGCTTGCAGCGAGCGATCCTCCTGCCTCAGCCTCTCGAGTGCTGAGATTACTGGCACGTGCCACTACACTTGGCCCTTATTTTTCTTTTTTTTTGAGACAGGGTCTCACTATGTAGTTCAGGCTGGCTTTGAGCTCACCGCATAGCCCAGGCTGGTGTCAGACTCCGGTGATCCTCCTGCCTCAGCCTTCTGAGTGCTGAGATTACAGGTGTGCAACCCCACCCAGCCTTGTGGTAATTTCTTATATCAAGCTTCCTTAAATCAAGTAGCTGAGAGTGTGACTTAGCCCAGTGCAGGTAGTCACTGGAGATTTTGGAAAGCAAAGAATATATCTTCTTCTGTTGATTTTATTTGAGCCTGGGTGCAAGTGTACAACATCTAAAGGATAGATAAAAATGCCCTTTTTCAAGTTGCCTCCATATTCTCTCTCTCCACTTTTTTTTTTTTGAGTCAAGATCTTGCTGTGTAGTTTAGCTGGCCTTGAACTCACAGCAGTCTTCCTGCCTCAGCCTCCCAAGTGCTGGGATTACAGCTGTGTGCCCCCCCACTCCCCGCCTCCGTTCTCCTTTTTGTCAGCTTTGTGCCAGGACTCCCCTTCAAAGCAGCTTCTGCGCTGCCTGCTGTCTTGAGCCTTCTAGCTATCCCTGATCATGTGGTGGCTGTCACTCCTGCGCCCCCTGTTCGGACAGGGAGGTCCCCCGGGCAAGGCACGTGTGTCTGGATGCTTCTCTGCAGTCAGGAGGCCTCGGAGTGCAGCACCCGGCCCCGCTCACTTTTCCCTCTCCCTGTTGCAGGTGCACAGCTGTGGAGAAGCCTCAGCGAAAGGTAGGGGACGTCCGTCCTTCCACGCTGGGGCTGGCAGAGGGCGGGCAGAGGGCCACCAGCATGTGTCTGTGAAATCTTGTTTTAGTGATGGGGAACTGAGTCTTGGCTGTTGGCAAGAGTGGGAAAGTAAAGAGAAATGTCCTGGGTGAGGATTTGGAGGTGAAGGCAGGAAGGCATTTCTCTTTGGGATTTCCTTTCAGACTTTGTTTTGGGTGCATGGACAGTGTGGCAGTCATGGGAGAGCAGCATCAGACTCACTGTGTCCTAGAATGTTCTAGAATATTCTAGAAGAGTGTTCTAGAAGATTACTCATAAAGTCAGTCCTGAGAACTTTGGGGTGCAAGGACAAAAAGGGGAGGGGCTGAGAGTACCTTTGGTGTGAGGATGCAGTGGACGCTGACCAGCCATCTGGCTCCTTGCCCTGCCAGAGGGCACCATCCACCATGATGGTGCTACTTCCAAGCGAGGAGGAGAGGGCCAGGCTAGCTGATGAGAGGAACGTGACTCACTTCACTGACAGGCAGATGAAGAGCAGAAAAACGAAGAAAGTACAAGGATTAAAATTCTAGTAAAATGAGTTTTTATAGGAATTGATTTAAAACATCAATTTTTGCCTTAAAAATAGACAGTAGTACCTTGGTACTCATCCTTAGCTGATTCCGGGAGGCACAATAGTCACCAAACAAACGATGAGGATTGGGACAAAATTTTCACCTGAACTACATAGGGGGACCCTGTCTCAAACAACAGCAGTCTGCAACCAGCCAGAGAGAAGGAATTGAGAGCAGGAGACGGTGTCTAGGAGGTGGCTCTGGGCACGTCCCACACGTCCGAAGCTCGTCTCTAAGTGTGGTCAAGGGACGATTAGACCATGTGAACCAGCATCATTTCCAAGGACTTTTTAAAACATTGTGCTCTTTGGTGCAGAGTTCTGTCAAATTTATGGATAGTTTGATCAGAGTATTGTCCCTCACTGTACTTTGAATGTGTCCCTCGCCGTTCATGTGTTGTAAACTTTTGTGTTTGTTGGGTTCTTTTTTTTCTTTTTTTTTGGAGACAGGGTCTTGCTATGTAGTCCAGGCTGGCCTCAAACTTACAGCGATCCTCCTGCCTCAGCCTCCCGAGTCCCGGGATGCCAGGCATACAGCACCACGCCTGGCTTCATTTTACTCTGAGAGGATGCCCGTGAGCAGCAGAGAAGGTGTGACAACAGAAATAGCTCTTAAGGAAGGGTCTGGATCACCTGCAACCTCCCCACTCCGTTTGGGCTGGTGTACCTTGTTTCCATCCTGTCCCACCCTGGGCCTTTG
Organism: Hystrix cristata; assembly: GCA_004026905.1. Lineage (NCBI taxonomy): Eukaryota > Metazoa > Chordata > Mammalia > Rodentia > Hystricidae > Hystrix > Hystrix cristata. Next base: position 100,139 of record PVJO010004300.1, on the reverse strand, counting down.
GATCCAGTTCACTTCTCCTCTCTTGGCCTCTGTTTCCTCACCGCTCATGGGAGGTGAGGATGAGTCACCTCGAATACCCCGCCCAGGCCTCAGCCTGCAGTTCGGTGCGTTCCTGTGGCTCTTGTTTGGCCAGTGGCGCCTTCCACAGCGGAAGCCTCCCGTGTCCCTGCCCGCTGGTGTGTGCGACCTGGAATTGCACTCAGCACGTTGCAGACATGGAGTTCAAGCGCGTGCTCGAGTGTCCCGGAAGCTGGCCAGGCGTGCCGTGGACAGAGACTCTCATTTTCCACGGTGCACAGTGGAAAACACTCCACCTTAAGGGTCAAGCGCAGTCGCCCATCAGCTGCCCTGGGGCGCCCGAGGCACGTGGAGGTCACCCAAGCCGTGGGCAGCAGGAGTCCCCTTCCTGCAGAGCCGCCCCGCTCTTGCCCTCGTCCTGTGCTCCCGCACTGGGCTGGGTGTCACCGGTGCTGGCTTACGCTCTGCGGAAATGTGCAGAGCTGGCAAGTGGGGGTGTGAGGCGCGTGGGCGTGTGGACGGACCTCCAGGGGTGGAGAGAGGTTTGGAACAGGTCGCACGAGTTATCCTGAACCAGTACGAAGTATTAAAGCCAAGTCTGATGCCCGGTGGTACCGTCCACAGTAAGGGCTGGAAAATTCGAGTCCAGCATCACCCACAAGTCAGTGTACACACCTGGTAAATGAGTTTGGAAAATGTGAATTTTCAGTGACTGTGTTCTGGGGGTTTTTGTTGTTGTTGTTTGTTTTTGTTTGAGACAAGCCTTGCTAGGTAGTTCAGGCTGGCCTCAAACTGATCATGTAGCCCAGGCTGGCCTCAAACTCCTGGCGCTCCTCCTGCCTCAGCCCCCTGAGTCCTGGGATTGCAGGTGGGCACCACCACGCCTGGCCTTACCTCCTTTTAAAATCACAAAATTATCTTCAGTTTAGCCAGTTATTTTTTTTTCCCAAGTAAGCATAAGTTAGAAATTACATCGAAGAATTATTCAGAATTTTTTTACCTAGTTCTTTAATAGTTTGTTCATTGTAACCCCAGACTAGAAGGGATATTCTTATCATAAATCTTACTTTATTGTTCTGGTTTCTGATAGCTCTCAGCCATCATTTTTAAATTTCAAGTTTACAGAAAATAAATCCTCTTCCGTGGCAAAAAAATTTGAAATTTAAAAATGATAGCCGGGACTAGGGGCTTTCCGATGGCCTTGGTGGTATCCAGTTGTGGTATGCTGTCCCCAGGAGGGAGTGACGGCTGCCCCGGTGCGGCTGGCCGTGCCTCTGACGGCTTTAGGCCTTACCTGGCTTAGACCCTTGGGACCAAGGCGCAGAATTAACAGTGTGATTCTTTCTAGGGCCCACAGGACTGGTGAGAAATTGTGAGTTTTGTGGGGTTTTTTGAGCTGGAGATTGAACTTGGGGCCTCTACACTGAGCTACATCCCCAGTTCCTCACTATGTTACTAAATTGCCCAGGCTGGTCTCCAACTTGTGATCTTCCTGCCTCAGCCTCCCAGAGTGCTACAATAACACTGTGTGCCGCTGTGCTCCCTGAGTCGTGGGGCCAATCGCAGGAGTCCCCTCTGGCCTCTCTCTTTGTCTCGCTCTTTCTCACATGCTGTCAGGAGAAGCAGTGTGTGGCCCAGTTCTTGGGATGAAATGGCCTTTTGTTCTGTGACCTTGCAGATAGACAGCCAAGCTGAGTGTTGCAGCTGCTCATGTACTGTGAAGGACTGGGGACAGAGGGCCCAAGAGTCTTCATTTGTAAAACCCGAAGCCGGCGGTTGACTCACCTCGTAGGCCCAGAATGAATTACAGCATTTAAGTCAGAGACATCGAAGACTTTAAAGCCTCAGACGTGTTATGCCACAATTAAAAGCTCAGAGTCATCTAGCATTCACTAAATTATCTCCTCTGCGAAGTGGAACTTGGTGAGAAAACTGTGTTTTATACTTATGACTCACCATTCACATGGGAATTGCAGTGCGGGTGATGTGAATTCACAGGTGAAAAGCTGATCATTTAAATGACTTAATCTTTTTCCAGAGTAATAATAATTCTTACTCTCATGTATTGAAACTACTAGCTTTTAGAATTTTGAATTTTTGTGTTTGTTTTCTGAGACCAGGTCTCAGTATGTAGTTCAGGCTGGCCTTGAACTCACTGTGCAGCCCAGGATGACCTCAAACTCGTGGTGATCCTCCTGCCTCAGCCTCTCGAGTGCTGGGATAGCAGACATGTATCACCATGCCCGCTTAGAGTTTTAATTTTTTCTAATTTGTTTTAATGTTCCCTTGTAGCTTGTACGTTGTAACCTTGGACCTTGTAGTAAGGCTTGTGCCTTACTAATAGGAGTTCTGTCTGAAGCTGAGTTTTTAGGGTTATGTTCGGCAAACTGAAAAAAAGTCTTGTGGTGAAGGGAACATTTGATTGGATTAGGGGCAGAAATGTCATCTTCTGGGAAAAAACTTTCTGAATGCTGGACATCGTGGACTTGTGCAGAATGGAGCTGCCCTGGGTGCATCTTGGACCGACTCCGCCTGGGGGAGTGGAGGAGCTGAGCACCACTCTGAAAGTCTGTCCCTACCGAATCAAATCTCCAATGGGCCTTTTATTCCTATTTTCAAAAATAATAATTGAGGACAATCCTGTAGTCATATCTTGCACAGTGGAGCATCAAAGCCCCTTTCTTCTCGCCCTGACAAAGAAGGGCCCATTCATGGGCTGGAGAAAGCTCTTTGCAGTGCTGCGGGGCTCGGTCTGAAAGCGGCCTGAATTCTCCATCCAGATTCTGATTTGTTAATTTTTTTCAATTTGTACTTTGAAAAGGAGACCCCTGGAAGACAAGGCTGAAACAAGGGACTGGATCTTACGGCTCTTTTGGAGAAAAATGAATGGAGAATTAGGAGCTTTGTTGAAGAATTGTCTCCTGCTCATACTTTTTCTTGATTTTTGGAGCTGAGGTCTTGCTAGGTAGCCCAGGCTGGCCTCAAACTCTCGGTGATCCTCCTTCCTCAGCCTCCCGAGTGCTGGGATTGTGTAGAAGAATATTTAGGCATATGAAAAACTTTTGTTGATCATTTTTATAAAAATTGTTGATTTAAAATAAGCACAGTGATATATAGTGTATACAATTATTAGTACATGAATACAGTCATTTTTGCAGCAGGGGAATCAGTTTTGAATTTTTAAAATTTTGTTTACCCTCATTATATAGTTTTTACTTTGACAAACATGCTTTTATCAAGAGGGGAAACAAAGATACTCAGTGGAAGGAGGAGGTCCCAGCAGGCAGGTGATGGGGGGACTGTGTTCATCTAGGTACCAGGGCTCTGTCCAGGGACAGCTCCGGTTAGCAGGAGGGACACTGTCCCGGCCGTCATTGGAAACGGAGATGGTGGCTGAAGCCCCCAGAAGCAACCAGGGCGGGCAAGTCAGTGTCATTTCAGGCAGGGCCCAACCCTCCTGAGCCATGTGACACAGTCTCCCAGCGCTGGGGGGAAGAGATGATTAGCTTCCGGGTCGGCTCGTGTCCCCCGGAAGTGGATCAGAGTCCCTCCTCTTCCTCGGTGAGGCACCGAGTCAGCCCCAGGTGGCCAGTCCAGAGACGGGCGACAGGGACCAGACGGGACCTGGGAAGACCCCAGGAATGTTTCAAGTGAATGTTTGGAGTCAGAGTCCAGTCTCTGTCCTTATGCTGCGAGCTACAGTCTTTGAATAGTTTGAACAAGAATGAACCTGGGAGTGCTGTGTTGAGTCTCCTGGGGCTGTGGGTCCACCCGTCTGCCTGCTGCTGTGCCCCTTGGTTGTGTTTAGCGATAGTATTTGGCGTGTTGGGGGATGCACACATGCGCTGTAAACCTTACAATCATGGCAGAGTGCAGGGACCACCCTCCAACGGGGACCAAAGCCTTCTGCCCCCTTCCAAGCCTGCTGCCAGAGGCAGGCATGGCCCCGAATTCTGTGCTCTCGTTTCCTTTGTTTTATTTATGTATTTGTTAAAAAAAAAAAAAACCTAGGTATATTTGTTTAAATTATATGTATCCCTAAATAAAAAATTGTTTATGCAGTCTTGGGTATTGAAGCCAGGGTCTTGTGCATGCCAGGTAAGCATTCTACACAGAGCTGCAACTCCGGCTCAAAATGTGTGCTTTTGAGGTCCGTAAAAATGTACCATGTTTACGTCGTCTTCTAGGAGCAGTGTCTTACACTCAGCATTATTTGGGAAAACATTAATCATGTCACTGTGGCTCATTTATTTTTGACTGCTGTATAATATTCCATCATGTGCCTATAGCACAACATAGGTGCCCACTCTTTTCACCGGAATTGGTGAAATGTCTGCTATTTGTTTTCTTAATCAGACTGTGTGGTGTTTTGGTCAGTTTCTGAGTATACTACATGGTAATAAAAACAACCAGCAAAAGGGAAAAGGTAGATACGTGATGCATAGAGAGAACAGTTTCTGGAAGGAGAAAACTGCAGGCTTGAAGGTTGAAGGGTTGTGTAGAATTTACACCCATTCTCGGGCTCTGAGCAGCATTTTAGGAAGAGCGGAGGGCCAGTTGCAAGCTTCTTTGGGCTGTAACCTGCGCCCGCCCAGCCGTGTTTCGGCGCTGGCCACCACTAGGGGGCGTGCGAGAGGCGGGCCGTCTCCCGCCGCAGGAGCTGAGACTGACTTGGCTGCTCCTGCGGGCCTGCGGAGTGCTGTCAGCGCTAGGGCATTTGGGCGGGGCGCAAACGCTAGTGCTCCAGCCTGCCGCGGAAGGAGGGGTAGAAAGCGTGTCACCAGAGAATAAGAGAGACCTGGAGGGGCAAATGTTAGGCAGCGCAGGCACGAATCTGCAACGAACGGCCGTGCTGCTTAGTTCAGAAACGAGCGAATGATTTGCCGGGTCTTTAAAGAAGCAAAGACACTTTGAGTTCATGACGCTTTTACTGCTTGTTTCTGTCCACTGTCTTAGGGAATCCCTGCCCCTTCTAGAGTCTCGCTAGGTAGCTCAGACTGGCCTCAAATTTGTGGCGATCTTCCTGCCTCAGCCTTCCGAGTGCCGCCACGGTGTGTGCCACCATGCGCCGCATTACCAAGTGTCTTGAATGTTGTTTACTGTGTGGTCTTAACAGTCCTTCTTTCCCGTGGAAATGAGTGAAGATTCATAGATCACCCCCTTCTCCCACTAAATAACCTTCAATCACATGTCACAGAAAATAGCCGAGTTTGCAAGTGTTGTGTGGAGAGAGAGCTTAGTGTTGATTAGTTGGTCTCCAGGTGTAAATTGACCTGTTAAATACTGAGGACAAAGGTCCCTGCTTGTTAGAAAAGTATAGACCAGTGGCTGTGTGGTATTGCCTCGGGGCCGGGGTGCTTGGAGGGTGCTGAATTAGGTCTGCCAGCCCCGCGGATCTGTGCAGGTCGTACCCCTCATCTGTCATCTCATGTGGCCAGTGGAGTTTGAGGCTGAGATGAAGCTGAGATGGGCGATGACCCTGGATTAGCCGGGTGGACCGGTGTTATCTCAGGAGTCTTTTTAAGAGAGAGGCAGAGCGGAGAGGAGGGAGGATGCTGGGCTACAGGCTTTGAAGGTGGAGGAAAGCGTGCCCAGGCCAAGGCAAGCAAGCAGGTGGGCTCCGAAGCTGGGATAGCAAGAGGACGAGCCTCAGGACGAGAGGGAGTGAGCCCGCTGCCAGGGTGGGGTCTGCCAGCGGAACTGTGTGCTGAGCCCTTGTGGGCTTTAAGGACATGGAGTCGTGGTCATTTGTCACAGCTGCAGGAGGAAGCGAGTGCTGTATCCTTTGTGACGTCCAAACACCAGCTCTTGCTTGAAAGTGTCAAGGAAGTTTTGCCAAGTGACCGAAGAAATGCAGCTTTACCTGATTGGTGGGAGAGCTGAACCCTGAGACAAGGAATCAGGGATCTGAGGACAGAAAGGCCACAGCAAAGGAGAAGATGGGGGCCTGGACAGAGGAGCAAGAGGGGAGGAAAAGGGGACACCGTGGTGAGGATGGTCAGGAAGAGCCATGAGGATGCCGTGCCTAGAAGCAGGGGAACAGGGTCTCAGGAGGGGTTATCACCCATGTCCTTGGAGCTCGGAGGAGGCACTGGCGTGTTGAAAAGCATTTTTAGAGGTGGCTGTGTTAGGATAAGTGTCCCCAAGAACCCCAAGTGTTGAAGGCTTGATCACCAGTCTATGGTGCTATTCAGAGGTGGTGGAACCTTTAAGGGGGGAGGGGCTAGTGGGCAGAAGTGACATCACAGAGGTGTGCCCAGCCCTTTCCTCTTTGTCTTTCACGTGGTAAGCAGTTTCTTCTACCACGTATGCCCACCATGATGTACAACTTCCCTACAGGCCCGATAGTAGTTGGCTGACCAGTCACAGACTGACACTCTGAAGCTGTAAGCTTCCATGAACCTTCCATCTTTTTAACTTGTTCTGCTCAACTGTGTCTGTTACCATAGTAGAGAGTTGACTCACAGTGTGACGTCTTTATAAATAGTGCTCCATATTTTTTATTTATGTGTAGGGAAGAGAAAGGGGAGGTTTTTAATAGTGAAAAACCAAATTTGGGGGCTGAAAGGTAAGTGAAGGCCAAGAAAATGAATGTGTGGTTGTCGTGAACTCCATACTGGAGAATGTTGGTGCTGAATGAACAGAGAGAAATTAAACAGTGATCCAGAAAAACATCAGCTGAGTTTTATTTTGTTTTCAATTTTTATTGTGATAAAATATACATAACAGAAATTTACCTTGAGTGACATTTAGTGCACTCAGTACAGTATTGTGATACCATCATCACTGTCTAGTTCCGGCCTGTTTTTATCACCCCGAGAGAAAACTCTTTCACCACAGAGTGGTCACTCCTTTCTCTCGTCTTCTGCAGCTCCTGGCAGCTGCAGTCTGCTTTGTCTCTGTGACCTTGGCTCTGTGACCTCTGACTTACCTCATTCAGTGTAAGGACTTCTGGGTTCACCCATGTTGTCACTCTCACTGGCATTCCACTCCTCTTCATGACTGAATAATATTCCATTGCCTGGATGGACCACATTTTGCTTTGCCATCAGTTGACGGTCATTTAGATTATTCCCATCTTTTGGCTAGTATGACTAGTGAGCAGCTTGGTTTTATCTTGCTTGGTTTCGTCCTCAAAATAGTGAGCTGTGACCATTTGGGTAAAGCAGGGGCTCCTTACATGGACTGCTGGGCCACCGGGTAGAGCTTGCAGGGAGAGGAGCTCTGTCCCTGGGTGGGGGCAGGATTGGCCTGGGAGGCCGCCAGGCAGGGGATCAGCTTTGTTCACCATCCACAAACCTCTGCTGGGAAATCGAAGTCAGCAAGCGGTCCCTCTGTAAATGCTGGAACAGCATCCGGGAAGGCAAAATCGAGGCAGAGCTGGGCAGCAGTGAGCACGTTGCTCCTGAAGAAAGACCAAGAACGCGCCCTTCATTTGTCCTTGAAGCCCCGTTTCCTGTTTAATTTCTTTAAAACAAAGAAGAGCGAGTATGCGGCAGAAGGGGCGATCCAGGCTCAACATTATCATGTGGGGGCTTCGGCGCGAGAAGGAGCAGGCGGGGCTGGGGTGCTCTTACCACGTGCTGTTTATTAGTTCTGGTGAAGGTTATTCTTACTTGTGCCTGCTTTTAATACCTGAACAACTGGGGAGAGAACTTATAATCCTGCTGTCATTTGGCTTGTATTCTTAGAGAGTATTTTTAAACTATAACATTCAGAGCCATGTCGTGTCATTGAAAGCCCAAGAAATATTTTCAGTGTTTATTTCTCCTGAACTACAAGCTGGATATTTCAAGTAGTATTTTTTACTTCCACAGAAAATACACTGGAAAGGTCTTGGCCTTCATAATTGCCTCATTTTTGATGGGTTATTGTTATCTTTATTAGAATGAGTGAAGATGTTTTCAATCATGATTCAGGAGTCATCTGCTATAGAAAGAAACAGCCTGTATTCTAGAATTCACCAAGCTAAACATGCTCAGCTCTAAAATGGCTGTTTAATTTTAATAACTTTCATATTTAAATACTTTTTGCCACTGGGGATAAGTTGGAATGAAATCATCTTGCTTTAAGAGGCTTTTAGTGGGTGCGCCAGGCTTGGAATGTACAATGAAGACTCAGTCATGGAGAGTATTTTAAAATGAGAAAAACCTTGTATTTTGCAGTTGAGAAATGGGTGTAAACAGGACGCCCAGGGCTTTTGTAAGAACCCAGACCTGTGAGTTCTATCAGTGCTCTGCGGGTGCTGCCAGTTGGGTCTCACAGGAGGGGAAGCAATCCCGGTCAGGGATTGTGCTGTGCGTGGAAATCAGAAGTCAGGCCTCAGTCTGCTTGTCCGGAATAGGAACGTGCTGTCCGTCGTTAGGTGACTTCGATGAACAGAGGGAGGCTGGGAAGCAGCGCTGGAGGTGTGTGACAGCCTCAGTAGTGTTGCCCTGCTCCCCATCAAGACTTTTCCTGGTGCCTCGGCCCCAGATTTTCGCTGTCCTGGGCTGCTGTTACAGATTGATTCCATGGCCTGAGGGGCTGAAGCAGCGAGCACCTGTTCCTCATGGTTCCAAAGACTGGCACGTCTGTGATTAGGGGACCAGCGTGGTCAGGTTCTTGGCCCCTTCCGGGCTCTTGGAGGGCTGCTGGCCTGCTGTGCCCGCACATGGCAGAATGAGAACACTGTGACCCTCCGTCCCCTTTTAAGGGCACCAGTTCTGTCAGGAAGGGCTCTATCACTGTGTCCTCATCCAAACCCATTTGTCTCCCAAACCCCCCATCTCCAGATGCTGTCATTGGCGTGAGGGCTTCCAGTATCAATTTGGGGGACACAGACATTCAGCCCATAGCACTCTCCTTCCCCATCTGCTCCATCTCCCCATTAGAACTTAATACTTTGGGTACGTGGAAGGACTTAACTGGGTTCATACAACTCATAAAGGTGCAGAATTAGCCAGGAAGTGGCAGCTAATCCAGGCTGCCGGAAAAGATCACAGTGAGACAAATCATAAAGATAATCTATTCTGCACTCAGATTCCTGGAGAAGAGATTATTTGCTAATGTCTTTTGATTACATAGCTCTAGTTTTCATGACTTCCTTAGACGCAAAGAGGAATGTTCTTTCAAGTTCTTTTAGACACTTTTTCCTGCCTATTACTGTTGAGCTCTGGGTCTCCTAAATTTTGGGAGTTACTTCAAGAAATGGTGTAGATATATCAATTTGGACCATAGTGGACTATGCCATTTTCGAACTCATTTCTAATCTGACATCTTTGGAAAATAACTTCGCCACAACCAACATGGGTCTAGTTTCATGGGGCAGGAAGTGTTGGCCACATGGGAGAAGTATAGAATAGCAAGATAATACCAAGGGCAGAGGTGTTAACCAGTCCTGAGCACCCACCTTTGCCCTCAGCCTGGAGTTTGACAGATGATGGCTTTTCATTCAGGGTACAGGAGGAGAGAATCCAAAGGAGGAAAATGACTTGTCTCAGTCTGTTTCTCTGTTGCTATAACAGAATTCCTGAGAATGGGTATGTTAGTCTGCTTTCTGTCACTGTGGCAAAATACCCAAGAAAATCAACTACAAGAAGGAAAGATGTATTTGACTTGTGGTGACAGACGGTTCAGTCCATGGGCTCTTGGCTCTGTTGCTTTGGGCTCATGCTGGCATGCTACATCCCGGTAGGAGTGTGTGGTGGAAAGGCCACTCATCTCATGGCAGTGAAAAGCACAAAAAGAGAGGAAGGGGGCTGGGGACCCAAAAGCCTCTTCAAGTGCACACCCCAGTGATCGTATGTATCTACCAGGCCCCTCCTCCTGAAGCTTTCTCATCTCCCAAGAGTGCAACCAAGCCTGTAGTGCATGGCCTTTGGGGATGTTTATGATCTGAACCACAATGCCAGGCCACTTAATAAAGTGTGCATTTGGCTCCTGGTTCTGGAGGCTGGGAGGTCCAGGAGCAGGGTGCCACGTCTGCTCGGCACCAGGGTGTGGGGCTTCCTTTGGCTTGTAGCACAGCAGGAGACATCACATGATGAGATAGAGCAGGTATGCTAGAGAGATTCTTTCAGAACAAAGCCCCTGGGATAATGCCCTACTCCTGTGACGGTGACACTGATCCACACACGAGGGCACAACCACCATGAATCCATCCTCAGGTAGCCAGGATTAAGTCTCCAGCACGTAACTTTTGAGAGACACATTCAAGCTGTAACGTCTGACCCTGGTTCCTGAAATTCATGTCTTTCTCGTACGCAAAGCACGTTTATCCCATCCCAGTGGCACCAGAGTCTGTGCCAACTCACAAGTTCAAAGTTCAGAGTCTCATCTGAGTGAGATGTGAGCGAGGTGCAAGGCATGATTCATCCTGAAGTGCATCTGCTCCAACTGCGTGCCTGCAGACTTCCAGATGCACCGGTGGGGCAGGTACTGACATCCATTCATTTATTTGTTCATTCATTCAGGAGAGCAGAGCAATTAAATTTCCAACACATACCAAGGTCATGTTTAAACCACGATATGGATCAATGTAAAATATTTTTGGTCTAAAAGGTTGAAACATGGTATTTTCAAGATCCTTTAAAATTCTTCTTTATCAACCCTTTGTGTGAAACCAAACAGAAACAGGATTAATAGTGAATGCGTAATGACCCTGTCATAGCTATTTTCTCTTTGGTGGAACAAAATAATTATTTTGGCTCACAGTTTGTAGAGGTTTTGATCTGTAGTTGGCTGGCTCCAAGGCAGAGGGGCATGGCAGGAGGAAGCAGAGTGACTTCCTTTCTTTTCCCCTTTTTATTCCATCCAAGCTACAAGCCTATTGGTTGGTGCCACGTGCACCCAGGATGGGTCTTCCCTCTTCATTAAATCATCATCCACACCCAGAACTATGCTAAACCAGTGAGTGGATTCATCCAGTATCACACACTCACAATCCAGTCACTCCCAAAAGCCCCACGTATGAGCTCAGGAGGCTTTGGGGGTCCACCTACATATAAGCAATAGCAGACCCCTCATTTGCTGTAGATTTTTCTTTATTCCATAAAGACTCAGGATGAGTTATTGCTGTGTGACAAAAAAATATAAAATATAAAATCTCTGCAGCATACAGAGACTTGTATGCTGCAGAGATTTCTTGCTTCTGTGTATTTCTTGCTTCTGTGTCTGGGGGTTGACTGGGGTTCTGGTGGCTCAGGGCTAGATCTTTCAGCCTTATTGGCCCGCAGGCTACACGGGTGTACCATCCTCATGGACAAGGGGGAGCATGGAGTGCACACCTAGTCGTTCAAGCTCTACCTGTTCATATCCAGTGGCCAAAGCTGGTTACATGGCCCCAGCTGAGGTCAGTGAGCAGAAAGTACCTCTGGAGCCCATGAGGCTGTGGTGGGGGCATTGACATACAAACTGCAAGACAGTGAGGTTCTATCCCCAGTACCAAAAAAAAAAAAAAAAAAGACAGTGAAGAATTGTGGCTCATAGTTTAATCTGGCATTGATTGTTTTTTATTATTAGGTGGGAATATTTTTCATGTCATTATATGGGTTTTTATTCTATATTCAGTGTCTTTCGAAGATTTTCAGGATACTTTTTTTAATGATGTGTGTGTATGTATGTTTTCCATTTACAGGATACAAGCTTCTTAAACCCAATCCCCTACTTATTTCTTTACTTATTTATTTATGAGATAGGATCTTGCTATTGTCTGGTCTGACATTGAACTCCTGGGCATAAGCAATCCTCCTGCCTCAGCCTCACTAGCTGCTGGTGCTTGCCATTGCAACTAGCTGCTACTCATTTATTTCTTAAAAAAATGGTTACTTCAAATACATTTTCCTGACCCTTTGTATTTTATATGTATTGTTTGAATTTTCTTACTATAATTATTAGTTTTTCTCCATACTAATTTTAATGAATTTCCTCAGTACCTTATTATTTTTCTCTTTCAAAACCGGAACAGTTTTACCCACTAATAATTTTGGGATGTAAAATTGCTGGCAAATTTGATGGTATAATGATACACTTATGCATGTTCTTGTATTCACAGCCAAAGGGCTTCAGAATACTTGTCATTATATGACTCTGAGTATATCATGTTCCTTTATATTTATAGAGGGCCTCATTGTACACAGTGAAAGCAAAACTTGGAAGAACCAGATCTGTCCTTTGGCAGAACTGTCCATTTGCAGCCTAAATTAATGCTGCCCAAACGTGAGTTATTTTTTGGTTTTGGATCATAAACTCCCATTGCTGGTAATGCTCGTGGTTATTCGACAGAGGCTACCGGGTACCCCACAGTTCTGGGCCCCTGTAGGAGTAGAGCTGACAGGAAATGTGGAAACCATTGTCCTGTTTTCTGTTCCCAAGTTCATTAGGCATCTTTGACGAAGCATCTTTTACCTTATGCCTGACTCTGAAATCCCTCACGTGGATTTTTTGGTGACATTTGTAAAGGGCTGAAACACTTTGAAAATGTTAGACATTTTGGCTATGAATAGAGACAAGGGGTGGCACTTGCCACGGTCACCCTGCTGGTCTCAGGCAGAGCTCTGTTTCGGATTCCTGCTTACATGTTGCGGCCACCTTCCCGTAGACGCCTTCAGCTGGAGCTGGTGGATTCATCCTTCCAGCACTTAGCAAGCGTCTGCTATGTGCAAGGCAGGCTCTGTGGGACGGCAGCACAGAGGTTCCAGTTCCCTTGCTGTTAGAGCACGGGGAAAAGGTGTGAGGCGTCAGAGAGGCATTTGAAATAACAAGAGAGGTGTGCAGGACTGAGCTTAGCGGAAGCTGTGTGAATTTACCTTTCGAAAGATTCTAAAGAGATTCCGTTGCTGATTGTGCTGCTACATAAAGGGAAGGAGTCTGTGCCATGAAAATAAAAATAGCTGGAGCTGTTACATCCTCAGAAAAAGTTTTCATTGGTCCTTCAGGCCTTGAGGGGAACAAGCCCACAGTTATATTTAGACTGATTCTGTTTTGTTCATTGAAATGGTCATTTTAAGAGGGAGTAAGGAAAGGCAGGTAGGCAGTATGACTAAAGGAGGGCATCAAATTTATTTTGTGCATATTGATTATTATTTCAAAATTGGGGTCTGGCTTTGATTTTTACTTCCACTGAATCATCACCCTACTTTCCTCCTGTTTTCCTATCACCTGCTAAAATTATTCTGTCTCCTTTTTAAATCACAAAACTGCCTTTGGTGCAATATGCTGCTTTTAGCAGCTTAGCTCTTTTCAAGTGTTGAATGTTTCTTTACCTCAGGAATATGAAATTTCAAGGTTCATGCAGTGGAAAACACTGTACGAAAGGAAACTGTTTTCTTCTTAGTGCTCTTGTTTCTTCCTTGGGATTTCCATCATTGTATCACAGCTTTTGCTTTTTGTGACTGGCGCAGAGTGGGCACGTTCAGATTCTCCCATGAAGGAGGAAGCTGTGTAACTCGCCTCCCACAGGACCTGCTGTGTCTGGTCATACCCCGGGCTGCATCCGGCCCTGCGCTCCTTCCCTGGCCCGAGCGACAGGATGGGACAGGTAAATTCTTGAGCCCAAAGAGTCGATTTGCTTGGTCTTTCCGAGGAATCCTCTGCGGTAACAACAAACAAGATCCTGCTTAGTCTAGCACAAATAAAGGAAGAATTCTCACAGTTCTCTGTGGCATCTTCTGGAAGCTGAAAGTAAGAAAGGCAAAGAACTAGAGCCAGGAAATTTCCCGGGACAGAGCAACTTAAAGCCCTCCCAACATCAGAGGAGGATGCCCGGAAGCCTGGAGAGAAGTGAGGGCCATTAGAGAAGGGGAAGGCCGTGCTGGTGATGGTGGTGATGAGCTAAGAACCAGTGTCCTCCACGCCAAGTGCTTCCTGTGTTTTACCTTGTTTATCTCCAAGACAGATCCACAGGGCAGGAGGTACTTCCCATTTACAAGACAAGGTCTGCAAAGCTCGCTTAGGTGACCAGACCAAAGCAACAGGAGGAAGATTTCGTTCTTGCCAGACTCCTCCCACCACCATTGGGCTTCACCTCGATGCTTCCAGGACATTCTGTATCAAATGATGTGTGCACTTTTGTTCTTCCAAGATGTAGCTTCTTGAACAGTATTTCAGAAAACAAAGACATGATTGGGAATTTAAAATGTTTTCATTGCATACCACAATGAAGAAACAGACTCAGCATTTGGAGATTAGAGGGGCAGAACTCAATGGGGACCTCTGCTGGGTAGACCTGGGCTCTCCAGATGTTTTGTTACTGCAGTGTTTCTTTGCTGTTAAAAGCTGACAGGTTGAAAGTTTACTTTCATCACAAAATGAAAGTGTATTTGAAGCAAGACAATGTCAGTCTCTGTCAATTAACTTTTTTTATTGGCAAAAATTTCTCCTTGCATGTAAAAGAATTAAATCTTAATAGATAATGGAGCACTACTGAAAGAGACGTTGGGTTTTGAAAAAAATCAGCCTCACTCTCTAGGACTTAGTTTCCTAATTGGCTAAAACAAAGTGAGCAGTCGTACTATGGAACTAGGTCATCAAGAAATTGTAGTAGGCCTCACAGACAGAGTCTAGAAGCAACCCACGCATGACAAATAATTTTTGAGAAAGATTCAAAGTCAGTTCAGTGAAGAACTTCAGAGACCTTTTTAACCAATAGTGCTAAAAATTTTAGTATACATATGCAAAAACATGAATTTGAATCCATGTGCTGTACATAAAAATTAACTCACTAGGGAACATGGGCCTAAATATAAACGTAAGTCTGTAAAACTTCTAGAAGGAAATGGGAGAAAGTCTTCATAGCCCTGGGTTAAGGAAAGATTTCTAAAATATAATACAATAGATGTGACCCATAACGAAGAAATTTGACTCCATCAAGATTAAAATTCTGTTCTTTAGCAGATACTGTTAAGAGAATGAAAAGACAAAGCACAGACTAGGGAAAAATATTTCAAAAATTCATGTAGCTATTAAATAACTTGTATGCTGAGTATGTAAAGATGCTTCATTGATGAGTTCAAACAACCCAATAAAAAGAGCACTGAAGATTTGAACAGATACTTAGCAAATGAGATAGACACGTGAAAAGCTGCTCAACATCATTAGATGTTCGAACTGCAAGTTAAAACAGATGCCTGCACACCTACTCAAGTGGCTAAAATTAAGAGAGAGGCCATCCCGAGCGTTTAGGGGGCCCAGGAGCAGTGGAACCCTCACACCCTGCTGGTGGGAATGAGTGAGCTATGGCACAAGCCTTTTCTCTAACTGTGTGGCAGTTTCTTAAAAAGAAACATGCACTGACTGTGGGATTCAGCCACTTCCACTCCCAGGTGTTACCCAAGAGAAATGGAAGCATATGTCTGCACAATGGCTTCAACATGAATGGTCACACTGGCTTTATTTATAAGAGCCAAAAAGTGATCCGTCAACAGGCACTAGAAGAGCTGGGTGTGGTGACTCATGCTTGTAATCCCAGTACCCGGGAGGCTGAGGCAGGAGGATCACCAGATTTTGAGGCCAGCCTGGGCTACGTAGTGAGTTCAAGGCCAGCCTGAACTACATAGAGACAAACTGTCTCAAAAAAACAAAAACTAAAACAAACCTCAAAGCAACAAACAGCAACAGTAACGACAAGAACAAAAAACAGGCGCTAGAAATAAACCGTGGTGGAATAGTGTTCAACAATAAAAAGTAGTTGTTGATAACTGATAATTGAAACAACAGGGGGGAATCCCAAAATAATTCTGCTGAATGAAAGATGCCAAGCAGAAAGGTATTCACTGTAATAATTCTGTTTATATAAACAATTTTAAATGCAAGCTACTGTGTCGTGAGAAAGTCGATCAGTCTTTGACTGGGAAGGAAGAGGGTGGCTGGAGGAATTGACAGAGGCACCAGGCGACTTGGGGGGACGATGGGGCTCTCACTATGCTGTGCTCGGTGACGAATCCGTGGGGACAGGTGTGCCGGGAGTTCTCAGATAGCGCGCCGTAAATATGTACAGCTACTACACGTCAGTTATACAGAATAAAGCTGTTAGAACAAAGCAGGTCTGGCAGGCAGCACCAGATACATGACAGAGCGCAGGAAGAAAGGCCTGTTGTTAGAAGTCAGAAAGACTTTATGAACCGTCTGCAGATCATTCTTGTGCCAGATCTGACACCCTTTCAGGTGAGGGGGGTAGCCCTTCCCGTGTGCTGGATGGCTCGTATTTCTTTCTGTCAAAGCGGTTATCAGCAGGCCCTTTACTCTGAGAAGAAACAACTTTGGTTTGATGCCTTTGGCGCCGTGAGGGTGTGGTTGGAGGAAAACAGGTTCTTTTGAGCTAAGGCCATTAGTTCCTCCCATGTCCAGCCTCGCTTCTACTTTTTGAAGGCTCTGTCTCCTGCTGCTCTTGTACATTGATGAGCAAAGAGAGATAGTCACAGATTGGAGCTTCTCCTCAAATAAAGCCTTCGGTCAGCTGGGACTTTGGATGATTGCTCTTTGTGAGACAGGGTCTCACCACGTAGTCCGGGCTGGGATGACAGGTGTGTGTGGTGCCATTTGGTTTTGTGTTTGTGCCTTTGTCTTTCCCCTGGAAAGCAGGGCTGTGGTTTTAGGGGCTGGCTTGCCTTTCCCCTACAGGGCCCGGTGGCTGCTGGAAGTGTGTCTTACTTGCTTGTAGCATTGATTTCACAGCTGTAAACATCTGTCAGAAACGCATCAACGTTTATGCTTTACATGGTTACAGTTTATTCTCTATGAATTCTCTCTCAGTAAAGTCATTTTAAAAACTCTACACGTTGCTCTTAACAAAACTTCAGCTGGAGAATATGGTGTCCCTTATCACGGCGAGTAATAAAATAGTTGTGTCATTGCCTCCCTGAGTAGTTTGTCTTAGCGCCTTTGCCAGGGGCCCCCGTTTGAGGGCTCCTAGGGTTCGAGTGTTGGAGGTCAGCTCTTGGGGAGGGATCGGGTCATTCTCATGAGACCCTCAGGTAACTCCCCCGAGGGCACCCGCACAGCCCCCACACACCTGGTGGTGTGATCTCCAGTTCTCTGAGCACTTAGGACCTCACCACAGGCCGAGGGAGCTGCCCGGTCCTGGACTTCCAGCCTCCAAACTGTGAGCTAAATGAACCTTTTCTTTTTCACAATGTTACTTGCCTTCAGGTATTTCTTTATAGTCATAAGAAGTGGTCTCATATCAGCATATCAATTTATTTTTAAACTCAGCATCTTCGCCTCTGTGTTTTTAAGGGCAAGACCAAGTGTGAAATCAAGGCTTTTGTTTTAGATAATTGTCTTAATCCATTTGTGTTGCTATAACGAAATACCTTAGGCTGGGAAGCCTATAAGCAATAAGAGTGTCTTGCTGTCAGTCTGGAGGCGGGAAGCCCATGTTCACATTGCAGACAGTCAGTGTGTGTGCAGGGCTTGTTCCTCACTGCGGCGTCTGCTTTCTGTGTCCTCCGGTGTCTGAAGGGACAGAGAGCTCCTGCACCTTTCGCAGGGCGCCTGATGCCTTAGACTGCCACCGGGTGTCGGGTTCCAGCCTCCTTCTGGGGACGGGGACACGACATGTGGCTCCTCCACTAGCACCTGCACGTGTTGGCTCCCTCAGAGTAGGGACAAAGGTGCTGTTCCTCCCGGAATCTCTTGAGCATGGTCATGGTGCGCAGTACATGCTCATTCACTGGACCCGCGCTTCCCTCTTTTGTCCGTCTGTGTTATGTAGACACACGGGACTGGTCGGCCAGCCTGTGGCCGCGTCTTCCCTGTGTGCCTGCACCCGTCTCCTTCCTCACTGCGCTCAGGACTGAGGAGCCTGAAGCTGTGAGAGCGGCTTGGCTTCCTGTCTGGCGCTTCGGAGGAGGCCGAGGTAGGGCATGTGCTGTGCACACAGAGCGTCTGGCAGCAGGCACAGCTTTACCTTCTGCAGTCCTGTCCCTTGTACGTTATCATCTCCTAGCTCCAAAGTACCCAGTAATGAGTCTACATCTTCACAGCTTCCCTGGTTTGCTGTGTGCATTACTAGGGGTGGAACCCAGAGGCACTCCACTACTAAGCTACATCCCTGACCCTTTTATTTATTATTATGATTATTTTTGAGACAGGGTCTTGCCAAGTGGCCCAGGCTGGGCTTGAATCTGTGATTCTCCTGCCTCAGCCTCCCGATTGCTGGGGCTAGAGATGTGTGCCACTATGGCCAGATGCAGATTTGCTTTTCTTACGGTGACGGTGTGAATGTTCCCTGGGATATGGGTGAATTTCGTGACAAGGACAGAAGCAAAGGCCTTGACCTCGCACACGGACTGAATGGGTGGTAGAAGCGAATCTGGTATTTGGCCCCGGTCGGCACCTGTGCAAGGCGGGTGTTGCCGGGTGACAGTCCTGCCAACTCGCTCATCAGTCCGAGCTCCTGGCAGGCCTCAGCTTCCTTCCTGTGGGCAGACACCTTGTGTCTTCCCAGGTCTCTGCAGCCATTGGCTTTACTGACAACTTCGCTCAGTACATGAGGCTAGTGAAAAATTTACAAGTGCTTAAGACGCATCAGTAGTATAGAGATCATCACCGCAGGAAAGAGAGAAAATGGCTCCACCAAGCCCTGTTGGGTTGGTCATTTTAGTCAGCAGATCCAGGTTTAATTTAAGACGTTCACTTGGGTTCCTGGACTTTCATCAAAAAGTTCCAGAAAGCTGGGAGTGTAGCTCAGTGGCAAAGTGCTTGCCTAGAATAAGGGCTCCACCCCCAGCAGTGAAGGGGGAAAAGAGGTTCCGGCGACTGTGGTAAATCTAGGTACAGAGTCAGTTCTTACCAGCAGCCAAATCCTGGGTACTCACCAGAAAGTACTAGGAAGATAAAGCAGATAATCATGAGCTTTACAGCAAAGCTTTCTTCAAGAAGTTCGTTTAAAATGTCTTTCCCAGTTTCTTTGATAAAGCTGCATTACTTTAAAAAGAGATATTATTTTGAAACGTGTTATTTGGTTCAGTCATATTTGGTAAGTGGAGAATCGGATACTAGTAATTACGTGACATCTAAACGTCTGGGAAATAAACTCCTCGTTAATTTTTGACAGTTTCTCAAAACGTGCTTGAGGCAAGAAGCAAGGGAGACGCCTCTGGTGAAGGGTGAGGTCTGCTTTGGGACGGGAATTGGTACAGGAGAGTTGATGGGAAGGGCCACTGAGGCCTGCTATGTGATGGTGGAAAGGGTCGGCCCGAGTGGGGCACCAGGGCGGGAAGGCCCAGTGAGCGGGAGGCTGGGGCTGGGCGGGCGAGGGCCGCACTGTGACCTTTCCTGTCTCCTGGCTCGCCCGGTCCTGGCCCCGATTACGAAACATGTTCTGGAAATTATTTCCAGAGGGCAGCCGGCCCTTCAGTGACAGCTTATTTCTGGATTCGCAGTGTAGAGGCCTGGTCTCCGATGACAAGCAGGGGTGTGTTTCTCAGCCTGTCGTCTGATTAGCCGCTGAATTCTCAGCACCCGCCCTGCTGGCTTCGGGGTGCAGCACATGAGCGCAGAAGCAAAATAACTTGTTTATTTCCTCCGGGCTTGGTTTCACGGGCAGTGAAGTTAGGCCTCCTTCCTTCCCCGGGAGAAGTGAAAGGCTCCAGCTTCTCGGGCAGTGCCCCGGAAGCTCCGAAGAGTGATGTGCGAGCTTGATGTCCGAAGGGCGATTTCAGTCACTCTGAAATGTCTTGGAATACAAAGTGAGATTGCAACAGGCCCTCGTGACCCACCTCAGTTTTACCCTTAATGAGCACCTTTGTTCCTTCTCTGCTCTGAGGTCATGTCTGTGACCCCGCTGGGGCTCACAGTGTCCCTGAAGGCCGGTGGCTGTGCTGAAGCAGGGACCTTGTGGTCATGACAGACCTGAGTCCTCTGGGCTGCACTGCTGCTGTCTGGAAGATGAGTGAAGTGAGGACCACCCTCCCTTGCAGCTGCAGGGAGGACAAGATGGGCTCACAAGCTGTAGCATCTACTAGCAGCTGGCCCTCGGGGTGCATTCTGTTCATTTCAGTGATTGCCGCCCTTGTCGCTTGAGAAGGGAGGCGCCCAGACCTGAAGCCGTGTCTGTGCTGGGCATAGAATGCCCAGGGAGTGGGGAGCCAGCAGCGCACTAATCCTGCAGCTGCCCAGAGCGTCACATCTCAGCCTCCCACGGCCACTCTTCGATTGCTCCTCTGAGCCAGGCGCCACCTGCTCCCCCTTTCAGAAGCGGCGGGTGGGTGGGGTGGGGAGCTGAGTCTCTGGGTCTGGGTCTCCCAGGTTTAGGACTACTTCACCGTTCTGGGAATCTCCTCCTGGCTGGCCCACTCTACCTCCGTGTTGCAACTTGCACCTTGTTTTCTAGGTGGCAGTAAAAAGAGGAGACGGAGCTATGCTGATCCTGAGTTCCGTCTCCCACTGGAGTCCTGTGATCCTGTTAATATAATGTGGTGTGACAGAAAAATATGGTGAATGTTTAAATTTTTAAAAATTTATTAATTGCTATTTATCCCCCTTAAAGTTCTCCCCTTCGCTTCCCACATACTTATGGTTCTTACCACTTTCTGAGGCCATTCCGGAAGTTCTCTTCTGTGAGTGTCTTTAGTTGCACTGTCATGGCTGCCTCAGTGTCCTGAATTGATTCAAAACATTTGCCTTTCATGGTCATTTTGACTTTAAGGAATAACCAGAAGTTGCACGGTGCCAGATCTGATGAGTAAGATAGATGAGGACATACCTTAGTGTTTTTACAAGCTCCCATTGGATGGCACTCAGCAGCAGTGTTCACCACATTTTCGATCACGTCTTGTAGAGACACTCACAAAAGAGGACTCCAGAACTGCTTCAGAAAGTGGCCAGAATGACGGGGTAAGTGTGTTGGAAGCCAGGGGGAGTATTCTGAGGGATTAATGGCAATGTGTTTTATACTGTCATAAATTTTTAAAAATTAACCATTCCCTGTATATTTTGATTACCCTTTAGATGTGAGCTGAGAATTGCTGCTGTGAGTGGGCTTTGTTGCTGCCACACCCGTCCTGGGACTCTCGTCATCCTCTTCCCTTTAAAGAGCTAAATCCTGACAGCCCACCCCCACCTCCTGTGGTCCCAGTTGTGGAGAGTTAGTTTGCACTTGTGCTGAGCCCTGGGCGCCTGGCTGCCCCTTCAGGCAGTGAGAAAAGACAGTAGTAGGATGGGCTCTGAGCTCATGTGAGGTTTCGACCTGGTCATGTTGTAACACGTGCCTGACCTGGGCAAGGTAGAAGACCTCAAAGCCTCGTTTCTTCGCTTTGTACGTGGGAGATGGTGTTTAATTCAAGAGGTGGATATATGGATTAAAGCACACGGAAGCCCATAACGTGGTTGGCGCCGTGCCTGGCCCCTGGTGTGGGCCCCGCGAACACGGTGCCCTGTGACTAGCGCTGCCGATTCACACAGACGCTCGTTCGGGGAAAGGACGAGACAGACAGGGTAGGGTGACATGGGGCTGGGCCTGGAGGACCAGGAAGGGAAGTCAGTTGATCTTACACCCTTTGCCTGAACCCCTTGCGGCTAGCTGCTATGATGTGAATATGTTCTGTGGTAGTTCCTATGTTGGAAGGTTAACCTCCGGATTCATGTGCTGGTGGCATTTGGAGGGGGCTTTGGAGAGCTAATTTGGAAGGGATGAGGTCCTGAGAGCGGGTTCTGAGTTATGCACTGGTGGCTTTATGACGAGAGGATGAGAGACTAAGCTAGGGCTCTTGCCCTCTCTGGCCGTGGGGTGCCACCTGCCATTTATCACAAAGCAAGTAGGTCCTCACCAGACGCCAACACCGTGCTCTTGACTTCCCAGCCTCCAGAATCCCGAGACAGACAAACTTCTTTATAAGTTCTGTGGTCTTGGGTGTTTAGTTACAGCAACAGAAAGCAAACTGAGTAGCTCTTGCCATCTCAGGTCTCTTGCGGCACAGTGTGTGGTGAAGAGCCCTGGAAGACTTTCCCACCTGGAAGCTCATCTCTGACAAAGTCGAGCGAATCCATGTTGCAAAACCTTATGTTCATCTGCCTGATGTTACCCTAAGAGAAGAGACCTTTGAAACCCGTTAGTAGATAAAACATTCTGAGTCCCATTTTAATGTGGGTTCAGTTATCTCTCTAGTTTGGTACTGTCTACACCTTGTGCCCACTTCCAGGCTTTTGGCAAACAGCAGTTTTCCCCCACCCCACTATGATTCATGATTTTTCCATCTGATGTAGTGTGACATGGATGCAGAATGAGCGCTTCTTACTGGAAACGACCAGGAAATAAATGTCGGAGTGTTGAGAAAATGAAACAGGAGATAGGCGTGTGTTCTGTGTCCTTGGGAGAAGAGTTAAGATGTGTTGAAGTGCTGGCGTGCCTGGTCCAGGGGGGAGCTGGCTTGGCAAGTCATGTTTTGTGAGCTGATCAACTTGTGCTGACTGATAATCCCCGTCATTCCCAGCTGTGAGTGTAAGAAGTATAGGAGTCTGTCATCACTCTCTGGCTTCAAGGTATTTTGTGAGAGCTTCTACAGGGGTTGCTGGTTTCAAGGCCACCTATGGGAAGAGGCAGGCTTCTTTCTTTGCAGGAATTCTGATCCATCTTAGCATCTGGATGGTTCACTTCAAGCAAGAGAAGTGAAGTGGGTGGCATTTAACCTCCTTCCTTCCTGGGCAGGAGGAAGTGAGTGCCAAAGGAGATGGAAGGACTCACCAGACTCTAGCTTTGTGCATTTTATGTACTGTTAGTTTAGGAAGATGTGCATGGCAGGTAGCTGTGCTGTTGACCCAAGATGGGGGCACCTTGCAGCCACAGTGTGTGTGCATGTATACACATGTGTTTGTGTGTGTGTGTGTGTGTGTGTGTGTGTGGCAGATGCTGCATGCACTTGGCTGTGTGTACTGAGATCGAGTAGACACTCTAATCTTTCAATGACTGACCCCAGCCCAGTGACCCAGCAGGAAGTCCACTGAAAACTTAGTCATATATTTAAAAAAAAAATGAAAAATACAATTATACTTGAAAGAGAGCAAGAAGCAAAGAAAAATGATACAAGCATTCTGGTTTTACATCTACCTGATTGGGATTCCAGCTGCTCTTTACTCTTCACAAAATGAGTCTTTCTGTCTCCACTTGTTTACTGTCCAGCTTCCCCTGAGGCCGAAGTGCATCCCTCTTAACCATCCTGAGTCTCCAGGCTGCCACAGCGCCTCCTGCTTCAGAAAGGGTCAGTAAAAACTCTTCAAGAGTACATCTGTACCCTGGCTCCCATCAGAGATCGTGGGCAAGAGGAGAGAACGGGAGAAGACCATTTTTCTGAGCTTGGCAGGGTTATGTTCTCCACAGAGCAGTCTGTGTACACACTGTGGTCGTGAGGGGCTTCTACCCCTTGGACACGAACACACCAGTGGCTGAGGCTGTCTTGCGGAGTGTGGCCAGCATGGACTCAGGGAAGCGAAGTGGCAGCTGGTCGCACTTGAAGTGTGAAGGCTGGTGGAGAACAGAAATACCCGGGCTGCCCCTTCGGGGTAGATTCACACATTATCGCGTGATTGCTGTGGCCTTGATAAGGCCGCCTGGAATAAGCATGGTAATCTCCCCTCTTCTCTGCCACCCTCCATGTCCTCACCCTGCAGTGAGGCCAGACAGACATGTTCCCCGCTCTTCAGGACGATAACCTCGGGGAGTTTCCCACCTGGCCTGTCTACACTGCCTGGATCAGTGGGCAGCTCACACCACACCTCCTACAGTGCCTGGAGGCAAGATCGTTCTCACATACAGAGGCACAGCCCGGATGCCTCACCTGTCCCCAGGCCTGTCCTGGCCAGCACTGGAGCGGGGACCCTCCTGACTCGTCAGCCCTCCGATCTTCCTGCCGTATACATCCTTGCTTCTTCTAGAGATCTCCGCCTCCGAGCCCAGCACAGCTTTAACACCCTGAGGCAGCCCAGGTCCCCACAGCTGCTCTGGGGGTTCTTCGTGTCCCTATTGCCATGTAGTTTCGCTGCTGCTCGTCTACCACACCGCTGTGTAAGTAACAGTGGATTGATTTGTCTGCATTCTCCACCAGGTGGAGCCTTGGGGACCATAGATGTTTCTAATCTTTGCTCTCCTAGCACCTGCCCTGAAATTGGCAACAAGTCAACAGTTGCTAATGAATTACTCATTTAACTGAGCAATGTGACTATCATGCATCTGTGTTGGGCAGAGAGCAGTGCTGTTAGAAAACCAGGCCCTGGCTCAGCCTCTACAAACTCTGCCACCTGGGTAAGATACAGTGTCTCTCTGAGCCTCAGTCTCCTTGTCTGTGAGATGGGCTGGAATTCCTATGTGTTCTCTCGGTGGGGTGTGACATTATACGGGTTACATAAAACCATTAATTTTAAGGGCTCGGTCCTTAGTAAGGGCTTCGTACCTTAGCTGCCATCATCATCACCATTATTACTATTAGCTCTCAGTGGGTCAATGGCCAGCAGTAGTGAGTAACTAAGAAAGAACAAGGAATCTAAAAACCAAGCTACCCTCCCTCCCTTCCTTCCTGTTGAGATTTTGATGAAAATTAAATCATTGTGATAGGGAAACCGAAACAAGGAAAGATGTGGGATTCTCTATTATTGGGCTTATTTATTTATATTTTTGAAACAGGCTCTCACTATGTAGTTCAGGCCGACCTTGAACTCACTGTGCAGCCCAGGAGGGTCTCAAACTCTTGGCAGTCCTCCTGCCTCGACCTCTAGAATGCTGGGATTACAGGCCTGCACCACCATACCTGGCTTCTCTTGGGTATTTGTAAAGCAGACAATTAAATAGGACAGTCGATATGCCAAGCTTTGTTTTCAGTGTTTTGCATGATATTACATCCTCGACCTGTCTCAATACTTAATCCAGTTTAATCATATATTGGTTGTACTTCCCATACATTTGCATACATTTCGGTCTTCACGCTGAGTCTGTGGACTGTTGATGAGGAAACAGGCTCAGAGAGCTAACAGCCAGTGGGTGCTAGAGCAAGCCTCAGGACCTGGGGGTCACTTGGCAGACATGCCGCCGGGAGAACAGGCACTGTGCTCCGTGCCATGAAAAGACCTGACACCAGGGACACGCCCTTAGTGGTGGCCCGTTCAGGCTGTCACAGTCACATGGAGAAGTGACTGCATTTGGAAACAGAGGGCAGGGCCTGCAGCCAGGTAGACTGTGCTGTGTGGGTGAGCTCCCGGGACATCTGTGAGGGTCCACGCCTGCAACGGGGGCAAGAGGAAGGACACAGAGGAGGGACGTGGATCTGTGTTGCAGTCTGGCCTCCCAGGGGCAACGAGGACCATAGATGAATGTGGAGGGCGAAGGTCACGGCTCTGGGTTCGGTCAGCTGAACTCTGCCTTCGCTCGGACTTGCTCTTTGAAACAGTGGCTGAGGATTAACCTGCAGACAGCAGGATGGACCTGAGGGAAGAACCCCAGTGCGGTACTCTCGCACCAGAAGGGTCCCCGGACTTGGAGTCATTCTGGACCGTTGTGCAGAGGATGGACTGGCTGAGCACTTCCAGGTGTGAAAAATCAGCCGCACTGGCCCATATCGAAAAGGACTTAGTATCCAGATGTTGACTGACACCAAGGTTAAGTGTGCTGTCGTACAACAATGAGAAAACTGCAGTGCGGCTTCGGTGGGATGGTGACGGGAGGGTGACACTAATAAATCAGATGCTGGTACTTGCAGACAGTGCTTCTGATTTGTTGGATTACCACATTAACAGCCGGTACCGCCCATTTGATCTGGGCCTGATACGATAAGGAGCTAATTATACAACAGGGTGACCCACGTGGCAGGCGGCTTCGTTCCTAGCAACACAATATTTATGTGGACAGCAAAGTCAAGCTGCTAATTCAAGATGCAATCTTTCCAGAGACCCAGCCAGTGCCGTAAAAACAACTTTCCCTGTTCCTCACCCAGATACCCTCCAGGTCCAGGAGGTGCAGGTCTGAGTTACTTTCTTGTCAGCTACTAGTGTACAAATTGTTTACTGGTGACCTTTCTTCTAAGTAGTTTTTTTTGGGGGGGGCTGGGGATTGAACTCAGGGCCTTAGGCTTGCTGGGCAAGTGCTCTACCACTTGAGCTAGATCCCCAGCCCCTCTTCTAAGTATTTTTATGTGAAATAGTCTCAGTCAAAAAGTATGATCAATGACAGGACACCTCAAAACAGAATACCAAGTTTTGTTTCTATTCGTTGATTTTTAAAGACAGACTCTCAGACTTTTTTTTTTCCTCGTAGATTTTATCAGATTACAAAAGCAGTACATAGGTGGGGAGACATTTAAAAATCCTTAAAGTACACACAGTAAGGGGTCCTGGAGACCCCTTATTACTAGTGTTAGGACTTAATTGCGTTAACGGCCTATTATAATTAAAAATGTGAAAAAAATTAGCTAAACTAGCAGTGTAGATAGGAACTTAGCGTCTAAACATTTGATTTACACTGCATCTGAGTTTGCTGTTGAATAATTATGCAAAATAATCCCTGTGTTGCTTGAAATGGCGATTATATTATATTAAATCAGACGTTCATTTGTGAAAACAGCGTGGCTTGCACCACCTGATGGGGACTGTTCCACGCCACCCAGTGGGACGGTTGTGTAGATACCACGGGTGGTTTAGAGCAGCCCACAGCCGGATGTACAGGCCGGAACGTGTTAATATGTGTAGAAGCATCAGAACAGGGTCTGACCGACAGTATCCGACACGTGTTTACTATGCCAATTAAAGTTAACATCTTGGACCTGACTCATCTTCTGTCATTCTCACTATGCTGCTACTTTATTAGGTTCTAGACCCCGCTTCTGGAAAATGCCACTCTCACTTGTAACCCAGGACCTTTATACTTATTCCTGGAACCGCACTTCTGGGGTCCACATTGCCCCATGTAGTGAACTGGGGTTTGTAAACCTCCTTTCTCCTTGAATCTGAGCCCACCGACACCATAGCTGGTCCTACTATGACTTACTTCTTGTAGGGTCTGCACAGAATATGCCCTAGTAAATACATCGTGAAAAAATGGGGCTTAAAATATTGTCTGCTCAACAGCATGCCTGTAGGTCAAGAGTCATTGATTTTGTCCTGAAAACAAAATGTTTCTGTAGAATCTCCTCCATCTATTTGGTGCCCGAAGCAAAGAGCCTTCCCGGAGACTTCTCTCATTTGATGGTTAAATTGTTGCATCCGCTCAGCAGGACTGTAGAGTCCAGTTGCTTGACCAAACACCCATCAAGGTGTTGCAGTAGAGATAATTTTAGATGTGCTTCACTTACCTGTAGATTTTGAAGAAACTACATTTTGCTCCAGAATGTGGCTGGGCCTCATCCAGTGAGCTGAAGGCAGTAAGAGCAAAGACTGAGGGCCCTCAGTGAAGAGATTCTGCCTCCAGCCCGCCTTCAGATGCAAGGCGGAGACTGCTTTTCGGTCTGCTAGCTTTTCCTGCCAGTTTGAGACTGTGACCTTCACAACCGCATGAGCCAGTTGTATAAACCAAAGCTCTCTCTACATCCTATTGGTCTTGTTTCCCTGAGCAACCCTGACGAGTACCGCGTACCGTAGAAACCCAGTATTTGCTCAGTCTCTGTCCCCACATTTTACCTCAGGGGCTGCCGTGCCCAGCCAGAGCCGTGGGCCTGACTGCTCAGCAGGGCTGCGGAAGCCGCCGTCTTACCCATGCAAGCCTGGTCTCCAGCCCACTGGACTGTGGGGCCCTCAGTTTTGCCTGTAGGGTTGACACTGCTGTGTACTCGAGAAGAACCCGGGAACAATTGGTTCCCTTGCTGATGGGGACTCTGTGTCTGTCTGCTCACATTTGGGGCCAGTTACCCTGTCATGGGAGATGGGATGCTGACTCTCCTGTGCAAACACCGTGTCCCCACTTGCACATCTGTCACAGATGATGCAGACACACACTCTTAAAGCCCCTGACACAGCGTGTCCCTTTCCCTTCACTTATATTTAGGACTGAGGCGATGTTTACGTTTGAACTGCTTGTGATAGGCGCAGGTGCTGGGTCAGGCGGCGTCTTCAATAGGACATTGCCCTCTACAGTTTTTGCACAATTTGTGACTTGTGTCTCATTTAAAAATAATATAAAATGAAATCAGATAAAAAAAATTCACCTTGGTTGTAAACAAGCAGGTTGAAATCAGCACTGGCAGTGCGAATCCACCATGACAGTTTATGATGAACTGTGTGTGTGACGTTGCCATGGTTTGATGCTAAAAGTAGGAGCAGGTGAAGAAGCCAAGTCCCATTTCTATTTTTAAACCATGGACTTCCTCTAACATTCAAATAGGAAAGCGTATGAAAGGTGAGGACTTATGTCCCACATGGAAAGGAAATCTGGCTTTGGTTTATGACTTGGAGATTTTATCAAAATGAGGGGAAAATGGCAGCTTGTCATTCATGGCTTTCATGGGAACACAGTGGGAAGAGTGCACACAGTTCAGTTCTGTGACATCAAGAGGCCACCTGTGTGTCACCCTGTGGCATGTGTGTTTGTGGAGATAGATGCACGTGGGGTGCCCACGTCCTGCCCTGTGTATCAGCACACTTCAGACTACAGGTTGCTCCTGGCTGGTGCGGGAGCCAGGTAGGAAGAGAGTTAATCTTGAGGGGTGGCGTGTGGACTGGGTGCTGCTTGGTCAATACCCAGCTTCGCTGGAGAGTGGGCCAGGATTTGGCAAGTCTGGGGGAGCAGTGCTGAGAAGGCAGAGGGGGACACTGAGGCAGAGGTGGCTTCTTCTGCTCATGGACGGGGTTGGAGAAACTGTTAGGGAGTGAAGGCAAAGGCAAGTCTGCGGCTGGGACAGTAATGGAGCAATAAAATTAATCACATAGCAGAGGAGTAAGTTGAACTCAACGTATAAGGTAAATGCCTGATTCTTATAAAAATATAAATAAGTCATTGGATCAGACAAATCTTGTACAGAAGACTCCCACATACTATACACACCAATTCACCTATGTTCGGGAGCTTTGTCCCTTGTACCACTCTCCTTCCCGCTGAGTGCGGACAGGATTGAGTGACTTGCTCTTGAAGAATAGTGTATGGAACAGAAAAGCAGTGACTTTCCAGTGGGCACATCCTGAAAACACTATTCCATGCAAGCGACACAATTAACACGAACAGCGACAAGGTGGGTGACATGATGTCTCGAGAAAATACCAGTCCAAGCTGAGAGCATCTACAGAACTCTCTTCAGAGCTGCCAGGGTCCTGAAAACCAGGGAGAGACAGCATGACTCCCGCGGGCCGCAGGGGACTCAGTAGGTCTGATGACTGTACAGATGTGGTGCCTGAGTGAGACCCTGGAAGGGAAAAGAGATGGAAGTGAAGAAACGAGTGAAACGCAGATGATCCCTGGAGTCTGGGTCATAGCAGCGCGCCATCGTGAGTTGACAGTTGTCCGTGGTAATGTAAGATGGGAACGCAGAAAACTGGAAAACCATGTGAGTGTTCATGGCAGCTGTCTGCACAATCTTTGAAACTCTACTGCCAATCCAAAGTTATTCCAAAATAAAAAGTTTATTAAAATAAAGCAGGATCGCGTTTGTTTGTAGGAGAGGGGTGCTGGCTGCTGAGGCACCCCAAGGCACTGTTGTGGGGTAGAATCAGGGACTGGGTCCCATCAGGGTCCCACTGGACCCAGTTTCTCTTTGAGATGCTTCCAGATTCAAGTTGTGGGTTTGTTTTACTCTGTTTGTAGAGCTCATTACTTTCCTTATCATTTCAGAGTGCTGTGGTTTCAGTAGGTCCCAGAGTTCATGTGTTAGAAACTTAATCTCCAAGGTAATATCATTCAGAAGGGGACTTTCAAGGACTGTTAAGTCCTGAGCGTGCTGCTCTGCCCTGTAAATGGGTTTATGTGGAGTCCCAGGAAGGGGCCAGATACCCTGGGAACAGTGTCCTGGTCGAAAAGGTGAACTCCTTTCCTCCTGGGCATACTTTCTTACCTTTCAGCCTTCCACCATGGATGATATAGCAAAAAGCCTTGCCAGATGGTAGGTCTCCTGGCCTTGGACTTGCCAGCCTCTTGGGGATGTAAGAAATACACATTTGTTCTTTATAAATTACCAAGTCTCGGGTATGCTATTATTGCAGCAGGAAACGGGCTGAGACAAAAGGACCTTGCTCATAGCCTGGTAAGAAATGAAGTCACCTCTGGGACACCTTCCAGTCTGTGTGTTATTTGAAACCTGAAGGTGGCCTAAGGGATGTGAGCCATGCTTTTGGGAGGCACAGTTTATTATCAGACAGCGACTGAGGCAATGAGGAAATAACAGCCTGCTTGTCCACTGGGGGGATCTGCCCTTTGTAAGTAGCAGTTATGGCGTCTCCGTTCCCCCACTTGCCAAGAACAGCATGGTGCCTGGCTTTCTGGGCAGCAAACCCTTCTAGAGGAGCTGAGTCCCCTTCACAATGCCCAGAGGCTGGAGGATGTTGGCCTGGCACATGGTTCCCAAGTCCAGGGTCTGGAGAAGTTCCATCAGTACCTGAGGACATCTGTTTTCCTGGCCAAGGCTGGGTCAGCAGGTGGACCTCATCTGGCCCAGCTCACAGTGTTGCCGGGTGGCACATGGCAAAGTGGGGCTGGGAGGAGGCTTTCTGTCACCTGACCCACACCCTCAGGATGACTGTGGAAATCATGACGGACTGTTAGAGAGCTGTCCATTTCAATTTGACTCTCTACAACACTCTGGGTGAATATATAGCCAAGAAGCATCTCATCAGTTGCTGTTCAAGGGATGAAAACATTTTTCACACCGACATAAGCAGAATGCAATAAAGAAGACCAACTCGTGCACATGTATTATGTAACCGCTGGTTATGCAGAAGGTTGTAGATAATTGCCTCTGTGTTACACTGTGTTTTTAAGCTCAAGTGCTACGGTTCGTTTTGAGCTGTGTGCCACCCTGGTTGAGTCAGTCCTATCTTGTGTCCACAATTTGTGGAGTTGAAAAATTTTCCATTTTTTAATGCTCCCTGAGAGCAGTGAGACTTGCCAGAGTTCTTTCACTGCTGTGGCTATTTGTTCTAAATTTCTCGGAACTGAAGATTCCCTGGTGAAGAACTCCCCACCTGCCTTACCTGCACCGCCTCAGGAGAGGTTCCCTCAGAAAGCAAGCGGGAAGAGGAGCGGGCATGGGGGGCAGCCTTATCAGCTGGGTACGTGGGCCCCCACCTGGGGAATTCGGCTTCTACAAGCGTCTGAACTCCTGTGGGCGTTTTACGGAAAGTTTCAGGGGGTGAGTGTGTGGATAGGGGAATGGTGGGAAGAAGGTCAAGGAGAAAGAAATCAGCTTGCTAGCAGAGGCTCACCTACTGTGTTCAAAGGAGAGAAGGAAAGAGGAAGTAAGTAAGAACAAAACCAGTCCCCGGTGACTGACAGGCCCCTGAGAGGGAGCCACACCAAGTCTGTAGAAGCCAAGTGTAGTGCAACAAAGTAGGCCACAACAAAAACAAGTCAGTAATGGAGGGTGAAGTAATGCTTGAGGTCTTAGCACCTGCAGTCTCTTTCTCCCTGCTTCCTGAAGCTGCTGCCAAGCTGCCTCTTCTTCCTCTCCATGGTTCCTGAGGCTGCTCTTGTACCCTGAATTCCCTGCCACTTCCTGCTCTGCTTCACCGTCCGCATTACACCACTCTGCCTGGGGGAATCCACTGAGTGGGGGGAAGGAGAGATCTTGTGGACTTTATGCTTTGCTTCACCTGTTCATCTGTTCTTCAGCTCCTAAGTATCACAGTTAAAAAATTAGCAACATATAATGAACTTTTATTAAGAAGCATATTTAGTCAGAAACTCAGGATGCACAATAGCACATCACAGAGATCAGTCTGACCCACCACCACTGGAAGGGAACGCAGCCCTAGTGGTCTGTCGCAGGCTCTCGGCAGCCTCTTTGCCATCCCTTGCCCTCTTCCGTGTTTCTTCCTTCCGCATGCCCTCCTCCCTTTCCTTCTGTGTTCTCCACTCCTGGCCTTTC
Organism: Hystrix cristata; assembly: GCA_004026905.1. NCBI lineage: Eukaryota > Metazoa > Chordata > Mammalia > Rodentia > Hystricidae > Hystrix > Hystrix cristata. The sequence continues at coordinate 68,157 of PVJO010004300.1, read as the reverse complement.
GCCTCTGCCAGCCTGGCTCCTCCAGTGTCTCTTGCATGGCTGCTGCTTTCTGTCCAGAGCACAGCTTCCACATAGCTTCACTTCAGCATATCTTCTCAGGGTGCACAGACCAACCCAGGGAGGGAGGGGGGCTTACACTGGACAAGAAAAGTGCACAAGGCACTCGTTTGCCAAACTGAGTGGTCTGTGGTGAGGATGCGACTCCATTATAGGTACCAACTATGACTACAACAGATTAACAAAATGGAAATTCTGACAATTTGGGGTAAGAAAATGAGGACATACTAGGTTACCTTACCATTTAAAGCCTAGACAGGGGCACAGATGAAAGTGAATAGTTATACCAGGACAAGGCGTGCGATTGGGGACTGCCTAGGGCAGATTGGGACTCAGGGGGCTACAGTGACTGTCTTAGTCCATTATCTGTTGATATAACAGAGCACCATGAACTAAGTAACTCCTGAGGGAAGGTTTGTTTTGCCAAGCTTCCGGAGACTGGGAAGCCCAGGGTAGCCTCTGGGCTTCCTACTGCATCCCAGCATGGCAGAAGGTACAAGGGCAATCGAGGGTGTACAGAAGAGAAAGTGCAAGGGACAGACTTGCCTTTAACAGCCTGCTGTTGTGATAACTAACCCAGTCTCGTTACAGCTGATGCACTCCCCAGGCAAGGGGGTGAATCCATCTCCAAGGGCTCTACTCTCTGAGCCCGTCTGCTCTCACTAGCTCCCACTTCCTAACACTGCCATGTTGGCGATTGCACAGATTTGGGAGACACAGCCAAACTGTAGCAGGGATACTTCCCAAGAAAGGGTGGGAGGGGGTGGACAGTGCTTGTGGTGGGAATCTTAAGCTCAGTGGGTTAGTTTTGTAGTGCTGGCTATTTTTAGGTGAAAAGAACTTTGAGGAAAACACTCCATGCGCTAAGCTTAAACAACATAAAAAGATAAAATGGGTAACTGGGTTAAGTCTGATCTAATTATTATGAAAAGAATCTAAAGGAAAGGCTTGTCACTTTCTCTTTTATGCGAGATGTCCGGTTGATCTAGGCCACTGGTTTCCAACTGTGTCTTATATTTGGATTTTCAAGGACCTGAGTCAGGGGCTGCCTGTAGGGGACTGAGGCCAAGTTTTGGCACCTTGGTCCTGTCTAAACCTCATTAATTATTCTTGGTTTGATCGTTTTTGTATCTTTTACAAGTTATCATTCAGTTTAACATTGAGAGAGAGATAGACAGAGAAAGAGGGGGAACTTTGTACTGCTTTAAAAGCCACTGATGTAGGGCACGTCTGCATATGATTCCAGCAACAAGAAACATTGCTCATGGGGTGATTATTCATCATATTGTCATCATATTTACTATGTACATACATGAAAATTTTTTTAAAAAATTTTTTTTTTTTTTGGTGGTACCGGGGATCGAACTCAGGCCCTTGTGCTTGCAAGGCAAGCACTCTAATCACTGAGCTAAATCCCCAGCCCCATACATGAAAATTTGATCCTTTGATTTTTGCTTGTTTTTTTTTTTTAATTTAATTTTTTTTATTATTTTTTACCAAGAACATGTATTGGTACATTGCATACATAATGATCATAATCAACATGGTTATTTTGTACCTGTACATGATACATCTTGGTTTTCCCCCCTCTTCCCCCCTTCCCCTCCCCTCCCTTCCATTCACCCACCCCTCCCTATTTGCAATAAGTG
>PVJO010004300.1:0-66351 GCA_004026905.1 Hystrix cristata | reverse complement strand
ACTTGTTTTTTTTAAAAAAGAAAATCATTTTCTCTTACCAGTTTTCAGAAATATATAGAATTTGATACTAGTGCCTATGCTTACTCCACTATTGCAAAGTACAGAATACATACTTTGAATTGTCAAGGGAAACTAATTCTGGAACAACATTATTGGAAGACCTTGGGGTATGGGGAGGTGGAGAAGAGGATTTTTATATGCTTGAATTAAGATATTGAGGGAGTAAAGGTCCCATGGACTCTTTGCTTAGTCCTACCTTGTTGATTCCTTTTGTAATCACTGTCCTCGTCCTGAAATTCTGGAAACATTCTTGAAATAGTTGGTAAGATTGTGTTGGCCAGTTTGTTCTCACTGTAACTTGTGTTTTATGTTTCATTTAAACAATTTTGGTAGAACGCTAAAGCCCTTGAGCTGTTCAGTGGAAACATAATGCAAGCTAAGTATATAATTTTAAAATTTCTGATAACCATGTTAAAAACAAGAAAAAAGAAACAGATGAAATTCATTTTCATAATTTTATTTAAACAGTATATCCAAAATATTATTTTGACATGAAGTCTATATAAAAATTATTAAAGAGACATTCAACTTTCTTCTTTTCCCTCTGTGGTCTGAAAAATTCAGTGCGTATTTTATGCTTGCAGCACATCTCAATTTTGATTAGCTGTGTTTCAACTGGTCAGTGTTTACAGGTGACCAGAGGCTACCATCTTAGAAGAGCTACCCAGTTTTTTTTTTTTAACACTGAATGCTAATATGTAAAATTAAATGGTGCCCATTCTCTTATTGGGAATGAGAAAGACTCTCCTTGATTAAACTCTGCTCAGGCTTGTGAGAGCTCCATTTCATTTAGACTCTTGGTTGGACAGGTCTTTAAGAACCCAGTTTTAGCAAGAATCCTGTTGAGCTGGTTTAGCAAGAATCCCTATTCTCAATAGCTGGTCCTCCTCAGTATCTTACCAAAGTACTCATTCTCATCATCCTCCAAGTAATGTTTGATCACCCTGGCTTCTTTTCATCAAGGATCCTGTTAGATTAGTTTAGTAAAGAATTATCCTTCTGTCTTACTCTATTTTCTGTTACTATCACTAAATAACACAGACTGGGAAGTTTGTAAGAACAGAGGTTTATTTAGTTCATGGCTCTGGAGGCTGGGAAGTCTAAGTGTTACAAGAGTTCTGGGGCATCGTAGGGTCTTCCTAGAGATTCTTTCCAGGTTCTTGTCCTGAACAAAGAATTGGTCAAGACAAGTAAGAAAAGTAGTGAAGTTTTATATTTGTTAAAGGTAGGAGGGGTTGGGGTTTTAGCTCAGTGGTTAAAGTGCTTGCCTTGCAAGCACGAAGCCCTGAGTTTGATCCCTAGCACCAAAAAAAAAAAAAAAAAAAAAAAAAAAAAAAAAAAAAAAAAAAAAAAAAAAAAAAAAAAAAAAAAAAAAAAAAAAAAAAAAAAAAAAAAAGGTAGGAGAAGAAGCATGTTCTGCAGAACATGTATTGGCCAGTTAAAGTAGGAAAGAAGTACACTGTGTAGGGTAAGAGTGGGCCACTCAAGAGGGAGAGCACAGTGGCACAAGGTTAATGGCAGCCATCTTTTTCTTTCCTATCCCCCTATCCTCTGGTGTCAGAACTAGCCCATCTTATCAAAAACCTGCTTGATTTTGTGCCATAAAAATTGAAGATAGCCCTTCCTGATTGGTCCCAGGTGCAGAACTTGGGAACTGTTTTTCTATGCATGTGACCTGGGTCTCTGTGATTGACCGGTCACGCCCACTTACCCAGCAGGCTGACTACACCCTAATCTTCTGCCTCACAAGGTGTGGCACCAACAATGCTGAGGGCCTTCTTGTGTCAGAGCATGGCAGAGGGTTTCGTATGATGAGAGAGAGCAAGTGTGTTAACTCAGTTTTCCCCTCCCTTCTTATAAAGCCACTAATGCCACTGTGGGGTTCCACCCTGATGAATTTAATCCTAATTACCTCCCCAAAGCTCCAACTCCAAGAATCAACATGTACATGTGAGGATTAAGTTTTTCTAACACATAAACTTTTGGAGAACATATTCAAACCTTAGTACCTCTTAATAATTTTCCATCTATCAACCCCTACCCCACACTATCACCCTACTTGCCTACAAATCCCTGTTTTCCTTGCCATAGAATTGAGCCCAGTCTCACCCCTCTGTGGCAAAACCCTTAAGGAATTGTCCCGTGAATCAAACCTGCCTTTCTGTTCTCTGGCAAATGTTAGAAGAATTATTTCTTTTACAGCAGCTGTCTGCAGTGACCATTCACTGGGCATGGCCTGGTGGCCTGAAACAGACTCTGGTGTAGACTGACTTGGATGTGGGGCCTGCAGCCATGCTCCCAGCTGCGTGGACTCAGGCCGGGTGCAGCAGCCGTCCCTGCGTCAGGAGCTTGTGTGGTCACAGGAACCAGGACTGCTGTGTGCCAGGCACCTTGTATACTGCTGCTGTTACTGTGGTCAGTGCTACCTGGCTTCCCTGTCAGTGCTACTGGTTGGCTAATGGATTCATAGGGCACTTCAGATCTAAGTAATGGTCAGGAGTCAGTCACTCTAGAAAAGTCTCCAGAGAAACATTAGCCAGAAGTCCCTGATATACTGTCAGTGCAGTTAGAGTTAAACTCTGTGCCCATCCACAGGTCCAAAAGAAACAGCCTTGGCACGCTCTGAGCTTGGCATGCTCCGAGCTGCATCCCAGGTCAGGGTGCTCGGCAGCTGCAGAAGCTCCTACAAGTCCATCCATTATGCTTTCAGGTGGGAGCAGGTGGCTGTCAATCTTGGTGTGCACAGTCTTCTGGGCTGCGACTTTAGAACCAAGCATTAGAAGGTTGCGGCAAGGGGATCATGAGTTCAAGGCCAGCCTGAGCCACATAAGCAAGACCCTGTTTCAAAAAAACAAACTAAACACAAACAAAACAAAACAAAACAAAAATCCCAGCAACAGGGTGGTAAACTTCTCAGTGATGTTATGCAGTGCCCAGCAAAGCTGGCAACAAGGGCCAGGCATGCCACCAGGTGAGAAATGGCGGTCTTTCCATTTGGATATGGGAACCCTGCAGTGTTTATTTTTTATTCATTTATTTTTCCTGCAGTGTTTATAGATGACTCCAGGGAAGTCCAGCCTGTCCCAGAGCCTGTTCATGCCCCATCCACACATCCCATGATATAGCACACTTCACCTCTGTCACAGACACCTTTATCCCCAAAGAAACCCCCAGGCACTTCCGTGCAGGTAGAGGTGTGGAGGAGCAGGTCTGGAGATTTGCTGGAGCCCACGGCCCCTCAGTGTCCCAGAGAGCTGGGGAGTGGTCCTGAGCCGCTGGGACACTGCCCAGGCTTGGATGGGAGCCGTCCTGCCACCTGGCTGCCTTTAGAGTCTCTTACAGGAGCCTTGAACAAGTCCACTCTGGGCATGGATGCCCTGAACACTTTACTCCCTTTAACCTCCCACCCCTTTATCTCCAGTCTCCCCTCTGGAGTCCTGTAGAACAGTGTTGATCCTCCGAGAAAGCCCTTTAAATACTTGAACTCGGCTCCTGTGTCAGTCCTGTCTTCTCTCTCTGTTGTTCTTACTGGAATTACCACCCTTGTGACCTAACACTCTCCTCTGGCTCTTCGTTAGGGCACAAACCTTAAAAATAAAGCCAAACAAAAACCCCACTGACTACATAGAAGCCTGTCACCAGCAATCAGTCTTCTGGACATGTGTGGAGAGCAGGCAAGAAGGGGAACCTGTTCTTTCTTCCACACACTGAGCTTGATCTCACTGTAGGGCTTGAGGTGGAGGTCTAGTGTCTTTTCTGTTTGTATGGTTGCTTACACTGTCAGGGGAGTAGTTGAGTTAGGATTAATTTGGAATGTGAGTAGAGTAGTCCCACCTCTTCCCTGGGGGATGTATTTCAAGACTGCAGCGCATGTCTGAAACTACAGCTCGTACTGAATCCTTTGTACTCTATTTTCTACAATGTACATACATTACCTGCGATGACGTTTAACTTATGAATTAAGCATAGTAAGAGTAATAACAATAATTTAATGTAGATCTTAGCAACCTCAGTGTATTTTTTTCTTTCCTTAAATAAAATCAAGAACTTTCACCTTTTCACTTAACGGAGGGACTTTGTGGCTTTTCTTTGGCATCTCTGAATTGCCAGTATCACTATCTCTGTATTATGGGGCCGTTAGTAAGTAAAATGAGGGTTTCTGAACACAAGCCCTGCAGTAGTTACCTCGGCAGTCAGCCTGATAACCGTGAAGCTATGAAGAGACTAGTGAGCTGGTAGTGTAGTAAGTGTGCTGAATGGTGTGGAACAGAATCTGTTTATTTCTAGAATTTTTCCTTTAGTATTTTTGGTCCACAGTTGACCCTGGGTAACTGAAACCATAGCAAAGCCGAGGTGAGAGAGGATTACTGTAATCGCGACATTTCATTTCTCTCTCACCTGCAAGTTGAGAAGTAGAATGTGCTTCACGAGACAAGTTTCAGGCATGTATTCAGGTCTCCAGCGCCAGCAGTGGGGGTTTATGGTTAGATATTCAAAGTGTAGTAAAATGGGAGCTCAGGACGGAAAAAAAAAAAAGTTGAAAGTAAAGGGAGAGAATGATCAGAGTTGAGAGTTTGATAACACAATTAGCCTTTTGTGCTGGTACAAGTGTTAAATACAAGTGTGAAATAGTATTAGAGATGGTATTTTCAGTATTTCACCCTTTCAGTTCTTTGAGGACCTGAGATTCTAGCAAAAGAGGAAATTGCTTTGGTTCTGAGAGGCTGCCACAAATCCTGACCTACAGAGTTCTGCGCATGGCTGTTTTCTTTGTCCTGGTTCATTGAGTATTTGCACCTCTGAGCCTTAGGCTTGGAAATGTCTAAAATGTTAGATCTTAAATGAAATATTAAATCATGTAAAGAATGTTTTTAACTGTGACATGCATGTATCACCGTATAGCCAACACCATCCAAAAGAAAGTAGGTAACTTTATCTTTATTTTGACTTTTGAATCTTTCAGTGCTCTAGAAAACCACTTTGACAAGTATAGTATGTAAAATATGCAGGGAAGAGAGGTATCTCGTCAGATTAGCTAGAACATGAGGATGGAACACATATTTTTAAAAGAAATATATATATCATCATCATTAGGTCCTGCTTTCTGCCTTCCCTAAGGTCAGATAAAAAGAGAAAGTCTTCAGATTTTTTTGTTTTTGTTTTTTTGTTTTTTTTTTGTTGTTGTTGTTTTGTTTTGGTACTGGGGATCGAACTCGGGGCCTTGTGTTCATGAGCCAAGCTCTCTAACCACTGAGCTAACCCAGCCCCAGGGCTTCAGGTTTTTATCTAAAGCTTTCCGGGTACATTCCTAAAGGCATCTCGGTAATATTTCTCCTGGGCTTTTGGGAGCAAGAAGCTTTAAAGTGATTTTTTCCTTCCTTGCTCTTTAAAGAAGGCTGCGTGGTTGGGTGGCAGAGATCGAACCCCCTGCGTGTGACTCCAGACTCCACCCTGCTACTCTAACGCCTCTGCTTGGACCTGCCAGCCCGCTTCCTGGGAACTGCGAAGTCTGCGTGGCCCAGAGAAATGTTTTCTTGCGAAACAATCTCTCCCGAACCCAGTTGCTCCACGGACTTTGTTTTTCCCTTTTCTGAGTAAAGGACCTTATTGCCCAGTGGCCAGGCGCTCTGTGAGCAAACTAGCCTTCGCAGGTACAGCTCCTTGTGCTGTTTGCTCTCCAACTCCCTCCAGTGACTCGAAGAAGGAGATCTGATAGTCCGGGGTGAGGTTTCAGCCTCCCCTTGGCCACCATCTCTGCGGGTGCCTGCTCACGCCAGGAAAAAAGAGGAAAGAGAAAGGGCAGGCCGGCCTCGGCGGGTGAAGTCATGCCATGAGGGTGGTGACACCTTCTCACACGACCTCCGGGAAAATGCTGGGCTCCCAGCTGCCTGTCACGGTGCTGGGAGAAAGAGGTGACCTCTTTATTTTTAGAAGGGGGTTGTCATAATAGCCCTGCACTGAGCTTCATTCACAGCTGTGAGCAGGCGCTTTGGAAGTTTGTAAACAGCAACTTTCTGAGTAAGAGAGAAGCCTTTTTTCCAAAAAGGAAGAATTTGACTGCTGGGGTCCCCCCCACCCCAAATTCAGGGGTGTTGGGGAAGACACTGTTGTTTGAAATCCTTAGCAGGGGCAAGCAAGTGCGACAGCCATCCGCACTGCTGCTATTTTAAAGGGCAGAAATGCCTGAAAGTGAAGACTTTGGACCAGGCAAAAGGTAATTATGACGTATACTTACTTTTTCTGGATTCTGTATCATTTGGTAGTGATAGTCTTAAAATTATGAGTTAAAAGGAGTTAAAGAAGTTTAAATTTAAAAATTAAATTTCAGAATATCAGTCCTTAATTCTAGGAAGCTGAGTATTTTGGGCTACAAACTAACTAAAGAAAGACAAAATTAACTTAATACACTCTTAGAAACATATGCTAAGAAGCATTTTTCTTGAATGAGGAACTGGTGGTCTGAAATATTTTCAAAAATTGTTTCTCATGTACAATGTAAAATCTACTTGACTTTTTTGATGTTTCCTTTTTAACGAGAGGATAATTGTTGGAAATCTAAACTCATGAATAGTTTTTAAAATGGTTGCATCTTAAAGACTTGCCAGGCTACTCTAGAGGTTAAATATTGGGCCAACATACCAGTTTTAATATTTGAAAACCATTTTTTTTTTACCATAGATCATATCTTTGGAAATGTGATCAATTGGGCCCCCTTGAGCAATATAGTAATTGTATCAATGTTTGGATTATGTAAGAAGGGAAACTAAAGAAAGGAGAAGCCGTAAGCAGTTAATTCCTGCTGATCTAACTGTGCCCATATTGAAAGTCTCTATTTCAGTCCCCTTGCCGTTAACAAATTTATATGAAACAGTTAGATATCTTCATTTCCATTGTAATTAGGATCACTGAAATTGGGTATGAAGAAGTAAAAAGAAAATCATTAAACAAGAATAAAAGGAATCCTTGATGATTTTATTACCAAAGAAAGTAGAAACTGGTAACTTTAGGAACAAGAGAAGCAAAAATAAATTTTTGAATGCCATGGTGATATATGAGGCACATTTATGTATGGTAATTGTGATTAGTTGTAACCGTGGCCCTAGAAACTACCATTCTTTGTAGTTTTCTTGTTTTTATTCTCTTTCAAATTCCCTTCTAATGCATGAAAAAGGACATTACATGGACATTTAACTGAACAGTGAAATAGCTTTTATGTAAAATGAGGTATCAAATCCAGTACTTGCAGATGCCTTTTATAAAAGGCCCTGGGGAGGCATATGGATTAACTAGATAGGAAACCTCTTTTCAGGGAGTTTTAAAGGGAGGGGTGGGGAAAAGGAAGAGAAACCAAGATACATCACATACAGGTACAAAATAACCATGATGAATGTGATCATTATGTATACAATGTACCAATACATGTTCTTGGTAAGAAAATAAAAATAAAAATAAATAAATACATGTCAGTTTTGGTTTGGAGATGGCTGGCTGGTCCAGGAGTTTCATATGTATCCTCTCTCGAACATCTCAGAGTCTTTGAACAAGACTTTTTCTTCTCTCATAGCAGAGGCATAAAATTTTGTACAGAATTTCCCTTTTAAACAAATCCTTATTGCGTGGAATGTATTCCTAAGCCATTTCACAGCTGCACTGTCTAGGGTCCTGGTCATTCCGGGACTGCAGGGAGAGAGATTCGGCACATATCTAATAATCATTGATTTAATGAGATGCAACATTATAACGAAATTAAGTAGTATTTTGTTGTTGATAATAAATATTTTGAATGAACAGTTTGTGATGTCAACTAGAGACATGTTTCCTCTTCTAGGAATGTTTTACTGATTAAAATGGATAAACAAATGAAAAGGAAAATGTATATGCAGATAGAGAATACATATACCTGCACAAGCATAAATGTATTATGTACACATATACTAACAATTATTATTACCAAGAATAGTATTACATTTGAAAGTGGAAACTCCCTCTCTCCTTTGAGGTAGCATACCTCTGCCCCCTGTATTTTATTTTGATGAGATAATTCTCAGTTCTTAATTAACAGTTGGTAGTTTTTATACATGGCTTTACCTTCTCTATTTGTTTGTTCCTTATCTGTGCAGAGAGAAGTAACAACCCAGACGGGGAAAGTTTAGAGCTAGGCTGGAAATAAAATATTTACAATTAAGAGAAAATGTTACTCTTGCTAAATTTGAGATGAAACACCTCTGGCCAGCCTGTCGATGCCGTGTCTAAAAGAGAGATCCCTATTATAAGTCATGAATCTGCTGACGAAACATGTTCTTGGAGCGCCGTTGCAGTAGTTCTAATTGAACCTCACATTAAAGCTTATTCGTGTTTCTTGAGTCCTGTTTTAAAATTTGGTGTCCTGGATTGCTCTGTAATTGCCAGCAAGCTAAATCTGAGTTTGTTTAAAAAAAAAAAATGCTGAGTGGAACCCAAATGAAGGGTGAGCCTCATCTGTGTGCTGGTTGGCGCCCCAGCGTCCCAGGCACTCGCTCGCTGCCTTATTCCCTCATGGTCTGGCGACCCCACGCACCATTTGTGCCCACCAGATGGACACAGTGACTGTGAGGGCCTAGGCCATGGGGGGGGCACAGGGAGACCCCCCTCCCCGTGCCTGCCTTTCTCAGTAATGAGCACTCTCAGGAAGAGCCTCTGAAGACGCTGGGCCACTTTGAAGGTCAAGAGCTGAAGGCAGAGGCCAAGAAAGCCATCCTGAAGCAGGCTTGGGAGGCACAGCCCCAAACAGGAAGAAGAAGGACAAGGAGAAGGAGGAGGAGGGGAGGGGAAGGAGGGAGGGGGGAGGATGGGGGAGGAAAGGAGGGGGAGGGGGGAGGAGGAAGAGGGGCAGGGGAGGAGGAGGAGGAGGGGCAGAAGGCATGACTGGGGAAGCAGACAAGATGAAATATGAGCAGGATAATCCCTGGCCTGAAGCCTGGCTCTACTCCACAGTGGCTCCTTATCCCAGCTCACTCAGGGCCCTGACTGGGAGCCCAGGAGGCCCGGATAGGCTGGGTAGGGGATGGGGGGTGGGACATCCCATGGTGCACGGGTCACCGAGAGATAGACACTGGCCCCGGGATTCAGCTCTGAATGTGTCTGGTCATGGAAGCACTGACGGCAGATGATTATGTTCACACCTTCAGTGGCTCACTCAGGAGGTATTTATCAGCTCTGAATAGAAGCCAATGGCTGGGCAGGGTGACAGGGTGATGGCCAGGCCCCAGCTGTCATGGAGCACACAGCACGAGTGGGGAAGACAGACCACAGGTGAACAGCAAGTAAATTAAGGGTACTCACATCATGAGGGCAAAGGACATGAAGTTACAGCGGTAGCATGGGAGAGTACTGGGTACTGGGCGTGTGTTGGGGGTTAGAGGCCAGGATGGTACAAAGCAAACCATGGCTGCTTGTTCTGGACTCTGTGAGCCTTTTTTCCTTTTGTTATTGGGGATTGTACTCAGGGCCTTCCTACTGCATTAAATCCCCAGCCCTTTTTAATTTTTAGTTTTGAGAAAGGGTCTCACTGTGTTGCTAAGTTGCCCAGGCTGGCCTCTGAATTGGAATCCTCCTGCCTCAGCCTCCTAGAGTGCTTGCACTTGTCATGTAGTAGACTTACATGTTTGTTTGAAAAGGCCAATAAGCATCTAAAATTCTAAATTTGCAACACTAATTTGGCTGCTCCCGGACCTTTTTGTTCTTGTTCCGGTCTGGAGTGGAGAAGTTGTCAGAGACACGCTGAGTATTTCTTCCCTCGCATGCTTGGGACCAGACATGTTTTGGATTTCAAATCTTTTCGGATTTTAGGATATTTGCATATATTTGGGGGATAGAATCCCAGTGTAAACATGTAATTCACACCAACGAATGGCTAAAGAAAATGTGGTTTTTCTACACAATGGAGTACTACACTGCCATAAAAAGGATAAACTAGAGTCATTTGTATATAAATGGATGTTCCTTGAGAACATACTTTTAAGTGAAATAAATCAAACACTCATGAATACACATCGAATTGTTTCTCTGATATGAGAAACCATAACTGTAAATAAAGACAAAGAGGTGTAATAGATATTATATAAAAGGAGGATGGTGTGCAGAGGAGAGGAGTACTAGAAAGAAAGAAGGGGAAAAGCAGAAAGGCAACAGGGGAAAGAGAGGGGAAAGGGAAAATATGGAAAAGGATGAATGAACCTGCTGTAAATAGGGAGGGAGGGAGCATAGGGGAGGGGCTTGGGAGAGGGGGGAGAACCAAGATGCATCATGTATAGGTAGAGAATAAATGTAATGAATGTGACCATTGTATGTAGAATGTACCAATACATGTTCTTGGTTTAAAAAAAAAACCATGTAATTCGCTTATGTTTCATGTACATCTTCTACACACAACCTGAAGATAATTTTGTATGATATTTTTAGTATGCCTGCATTTTGACTATGACTTGTCACTTGAGGTCATTGTGAAAGTTTCTACTTGTGATGTCAAGTTTGCAAAAGTTTTAAATTTGGAGCATTTTGTATTTCCAATTTTCCAATTGGGGTGCACAGCTTGTATTTGTTTCTGGGTATATGAAAGGTTATTGTTTTTAAGAAAGTGAAAGTTCTTTTAAAACAGCAATCTGCTTAGCATTTGGAAATACTATTAGCTTTTTTTTTTTTTTTTTTTTTTGAGACAGCGTCTCACTATGTAGTTCAGGCTGTCCTTAAACTCATTATGTAGCCCAGGCTGGCCTCAAACTCATGGTGAATCCTCCTGCCTCAGCCTCCTGAGTGCTGGGATTACAGGCATGAGCCACCACGCCTGGCTTTGGAAATACTATTAGCAACTGTATTGAATTTTATTCTTGAAAGATTTAAAAGATACCGCATTAAATGTATTTGTAGATTCAGATGTTTCAGTAATTCGCACTGGCTGGATTCTAGGTTTACCTTTATGCTGTGGGTAATGCCTATCCTTTGGAATGCATTTCTTTAAAATATGGGGCGAGGATGAGAAATGCCTTGAACAGAAGTCGAACCGGGAGCCCCAGCTCCAGTTTCTTGCACGTTGATCTTCAGTTGGGGTGTAGTGCTGTGAGGAAGCTCATTTCAGCTCTTGTGTGTTTGAAGAAACTTTTACGCTGCCTTTGGTTTGGAAGTAAACACCGTGAGGTGAAATAAACAGAGTTCACACGGCCATTAAGTGAAGGCACTGTGGTTTGAGGCCTGAGCCTGCTTTAGGTCACTGTGTGGTGGGGACCCACCTGCTGGAGCTAACGTTTGGAAAGAAAGCCAATGTGGGCTCAGAAGAGTCGGTTGGACACAAGGAGAGAGGAGACGGTGGCTGTAGACAAGCCGGAGGAGTCTACAGGAGCCCTTCATTTGGCCTGGGAGGAGTAGTGTGCTGGTAGATGTTCATCAGCTGGCTTGCTTGATCTAGACGCTCTGATCTTTAGCATTTGCTGACTCCTCTGTTAAGTACTCTCATTGTGGTCGGTTTCAAACCACCCATGTCAGGTCGCTGAAACTTGGAAAGAGAACTGCAATATTGGCTCTCATGAGCCTGTGGGTGCCAGCCGCAGGGTACAGGAGGCCGTGGCCCAGGAGAAGAGCCAGGATTTAGTTCTAACAGTGCTGCGTCTTCTTCCCCGATATGTCCTGCAGCCATCGTAGACATTCCATAAAGGTTTTTTGGAGGAATTAAGAATTTATTTTCTTCCTTGCTCCCACACAGTAATGGAAAATGTCTGCCAGCCATGGAAAATGTTTATCACTTTTGAAATCCTCCTTTGACCCAGCTGGGCAAATATTTGTGACTGATTGAGAACATGTAGAACAATGTAGTCTGCCATCGTGGCAAGGGAGCTGGTTTTGCGGGAGATATCTTAATCACTAGTTAACAAGCCGTGAGTTTCTGAAACTCTGCAGCTCCACAAGTTTCCCCAGTTAACGTTGACTTTGATGTTATAAACACAGAGTGACTAATTCTTTGCTAGCTTCTCTAAAATGTGACAAAACTCTCCAGTTTACAATGCCAGAGGAGGGCTACAGCTGCGAGGTGGCGGGCTGTGGGCGGGTCTGTCTCTGGTGATTGACAGCAGAAGCTAAATGTGTGGCTGCTCTCTTACTCCCTCCTTTTGTCCCTTTGTAGCAAACTGGTGTGTAAATTCATTTGCTTGTTTCATTTCTTCTCTGTACTGTGCGCATCTGGGGTCTGCAGGAGGTGTGCAGGCTAAAGCTTGCCTGAGTCAGGTCTCAGGCGCCGTTGTTCGTATATTTTAAAAACAATGTCCCAGTAAACAATTTTCCCATTAAACCATGTTATAACTGTTCATTTGGGAAGATACAAATGTTATTAGGAAAAAAAGAATAAAGCAGAAAAACCAATTATAATTTTAATACCTTAAAATAATTATTGTCTTTTGTTCCTCTTGGATGTATTTTCCTGGCAAAGTTACCGTAAGTGTATGGTGTAGATGTTTTTATGTGCCTCTTCTCTCATAGGCATTTTTCAGTGAGATTTAAACACACTGGCAGGAATTTTAATTCTGTTCTTTCGACTTGCCCACATTTTTTAATCACTGCTATTGAAAATTATTTTGCTATTGGTAGTGGGATCTAGCACTGCATTTTTTTCTAACTAAGGGATGAGGGGACCGAAGGTGGGAAATGTGCATGGCTAGTTCCTTAAGGCCTGGGCCCAGAAGCCCGCACGGCATTGTCCCCACCGTGTTCTGTTGGTCAGGTGGCCCGAGGGCCCCAATTTGAGGGGAGGGGATATAGAGCCTACCTTTCTTTGGGAAGATTGTTAAAGAATTCAGGGGATTTATTTTACAACTAACAAAAACAGCAGAAATGTTCGCTTCATATTTATTGTCCCAACATTCTATCAGCTGTCAGTAGAAAGGGTATCTGTGAAACTTGCCATCTGGCTCCCTCCCCTGCTCCGAAAAAAATTGCAGGCTGGTGACCTGTGTCCCTAATAGAGTCTCGCCGCACTGGGCCAGTCTCTTGACACAAAACTCCTTTACAGGAGAACTTTCTAGTTCATTGAAGCCCACCTCATTGAACACAGATGCTTAACACTTGTTCCCGTGTGACCTGCTCTTCCCGGTGACCTCCAGCATGGGCTTTGGGAATCACCCTTCATCCTGGCCACAGAGCGAGGCTCCGTGTATTAACTGGCTGACTGTGGGCAAGTTTTTTAACCTCCCTGCATTTCATTGCCTTCTCAGTGAAATGGGGACAATAATACCAGTCTTAGAAGTTTGCTTTATCGGTTAATATGGTAACCTGTGTTCAGGAATAGTTCATTGTTAAGTCCTCAGTGGTAGGTAGATAAGAATAATAGTAGTGATAATAATCATATGGTACATTTCCTTAGGCAATATGAAATAGATCACTTTGAGCAAAAACACCTCAACCATGTGGGGTCAAATGCAGACATGACATCGAGGGAGGTCCTCAGCGAGTGCCCTGCTGAGGCTTACCTGGTTTACCTGGCTTACCTGGCTTACCTGGCTTACCTGGGGGCTGGGCACAGTTGCCTGAACTCTGGTTCCCTGACCAGCTCTGAAGTGCCTTCCTTGGTGTGGTCTGCGGGCTCTGTGTGCTTTGAGTGTTTGGAATAGAGTCGCAGAGGGGCGTGTGTTTGGTCCACCCTGCTTTGCACTTTCCTAGTGTGGCTCAAACCTATGTGAGGATTGATGTTACGCTACAGGCTATTGGGCAAATGAAAGTACCATCATACCTCAGTCTTCATGGGCAATCGGTTCCAGGGCTCCTGCTGATACTGAACTCTGAAGCCGCTTAAGTCCCTGCCATAAAATGGTGTGTAGGACCTGCGTGCATCCTCCTTTCTACTTTGAATCATCTGTGGGTGATGCAGAACACCTAAGACAATGTAAATACCACTTAAATAGTTGTGACACTGCATGGTTTAGGGAATAACGGCCAGAAAAATTTCCCGTTCGGTGCAGTAACAACTTCTTAAAAAATACTTTCAGTCTGAGGTTGGTTGACTCTTCGGATGCAGGACACATGAACACAGAAGGCTGACCTCGTTTGCCCCTTCTAAGGGGAAGCATGATGTCCGCATCTCACAGGGGCAGAGGAGTTTCGAGCCCAGGACTGTAGGGTACCCACTCTGCAGGCCACCTCCACTCCCCCATGGTCACATAGGTTGTGTCCTTCCAGTGTGGGGCTTGAAGGGTGCCACATTGGGTGTCACATAAATGCATCCTGTGGTCAAGAGAGTAGCCTGGACCATGCACAAATTAAATATATACACGCAGGTGAGGAAAGAGGAAATTAAGTATCCCATTCTAGTTTTTAAACTTAAGACCCGGGGCAGAAAGTGATTTGAGCTTCGAGGTCAGGTAAGTGTTGAGATAGGAGGAAGGAAACTCAATGCTTCGATTTTGTGTTTGAGAAAGCAGGACCTCGGCATGCAGTGCTTAAAGGGTACTTTGAAAGTCGGTAGTTTTTCAGCAATCTAACTTGTGTGACGGGCATCCTTAGAGTGTAATGAGAGCCAGACACGGCGCAGAGCAAAGACCTCCAGGCTGAAGGGAGTTTCTCAACTCCACTTAAGCTCTTTCCAGCTGTTGTTGTGAAACCGCCAGAACACTCTGAATGGGAGAATAAAGAGGACTTTGTGCGGGAATATTGGCTTCGGGCTCTTTGGCCTGAGTAGGAATAGCCCCAACGTCCTCCTCAGCCGGGACCTCCGTGAGGGGGCTGACACTGGGCAAGACAGTCGCATCCCCGCAGGCTCTCACCGGCGCTGAACCTAACTTCTCTCTCATTGTCTCGTCCACCCTCAGACTCACTCCCTCGTCCGTCTTCTCGCCGATCTCTCTCTTTGCTGTTCTCATGCCTTCGCACCAGTGAGCAGCTTTCCCAAAACCGTGGCACCTCCGCCCGCAAGTCCCAGACTGACCAAGCCATGGGGCAGATCTGGGTGCAGCGGTGCGCCTGGGTCACACGGTGTCCTGATGCTGAAGTTGGGAAACCTCGGGCAGGGAATGTCCCGCCTGTCCCTGGAAGTACACATAAGGTACGTGGTGGCCAAGAGGACAGTTGTGTCACCCTGCGACCCCTCTCATTAGGGATATAAATGAAATGGTAGTCCCAAAGGGAGGTTTCTGGAGTCTTCCGAGCCAGCTCACCCTCTCTTCCCTGCTTCAGTGTCCTTTTGCAATTGGCCTGTCCTGTGAAAAATTGTCATCTACCGGGTAAACATCACCAGGGCTACTAAAGGTTTGGCTCTGTGGTGTTGTGTCTCAGGGAGGCACCACAGACTGCAGCCGCTTTGCCTTGGAAGGGAGGACTGGTACTGTGAACCCCTGACAGGGGAGGATGTGGAAGGGGTCCAGGTCCGGAATGTTCCCTCCACTTGGCAGCAGTGGTTTGTGAAGAAGGGTCGCTGCATCCTTGACATGCAGGTGGCTCCTGGTGGAGACTGGCTCTCATAGGGCTGGACAGACACCCACACATGATGGTGGCTAATGAGTGTCACACAGTAATTAGCACCCCAATGGGGCCTCCTGTAAATGCCACAGCAGCAGCTATGCACAGATGCCACGCAGGCCGAGGAAGTGACATTCATGCTGCTCTTTAGCTGAACTTAGAAGCAAAGGCTTTGTTTTGCAAAGAAAATGAACCCACCCCTCAGTGGAGCATCTTACAATTATCCCTAAATTAGAAATTCCACCTTTAGATAAGGTGGGAGGATTACAACTGTACTTATGTTTTTCTTGGAAATGACTACCTTGTGCTGCTTTGAGTACTCTAGGTGAGAAGCAAATGATGTGGCACATGTTCAGTGTTTCTGGAGCAGTCCGTCCCGTTAGTGATGGATAACTTTCCCTCCACAACTGGAGTAAACAGAACACAAAATGTAAATGCTCATAGTTTCTCCATTTTGAGATACTGTGAAAATGTGCATATTTGTGCCAAAAAGATTTTGAGATACACATTTTGTTATGAAATGAATACATGCATGGAGAAATTATGATCCCAGAATCGATCAACTTGCTTTTTGAAACAAGAACGTATTGCTCAGTGGATCTAAGTTACAACAGACACTGGCACTGATGATGAAGGAAGTAACTGACAATTCCTTCTTGGGCACAGTAGAAAGGGAGAGGGGCGGGCGCTGGTGCGTCCTGTAGGCAAGTGCTGAGGGTTTGAGGGCATGTGGCTTCGTTCTCTCATGCCGGTCCTATAAACTGGAAATCGGGCCTTGGATAAGGACCGTGAGGCCTTGTGGGGAAGTTGGTGGAAAGAGTGCAGTGACACGTTAGCGTGCTCTGCCATGCACGGGCAGGGTGCAGTGGTACACGTATGCCCCGAGCAAGGACGGCCCAAGGGATGATGATCTTTCCTTTTATTTAGATACACTTTGGAAGAAGACCCTGTAGTTGTTCAGTGATGTTGATGGAACCTTGACTTTTACCACCGCCTCCCCCCAACCCTTTCATTGGTTACCATTGTTCCGATTCTTCAGAACCGGACAGCTTACCCCAGGGAAATCCGAAGGTTGGATGTGTCCTCACTGAAGCCAGGATGAATCTCTACGGCGAGGGTTATTTTAAGATCAGAGGGAAACCTTTGCCATTGTAATACTTTCCAGGTTAAGTCTGGCAGTAGAGTCTTGCTGCTCGTGTGGCGAGAATTCATGTGCAAATAAATCATTTGTTGTTAGCCAAAGGATGATTTTTCCGCCACCTTCCATAGAAGAGTCTCATTTCATCTGGAAGAGACCCGCTTAGGGGACTGGCAGGGAATGGGGTGGAGCCGCAGAGAGTGCTTCTGACCTGGTGCTGTTCTGTCAGCTGTGTCTGTTGTCATCTGGAAAGTGGAGGCCTCTTTCCCACCTTGTCAGATTGTTTTGGGGACTAGAGAAAATGTGAGTAAAGCTCCTAATGTCATTCCTGGCACGTGGTACACACCCCATAAATGGGAGGTGCTTCTGGCAGAGTAGCAGCTTTCTTAATGGTCCCTAGTGAGCATGCTGGGCTGATCAGTGGTCACTGTCATCTCTGTGAAGCCACGTGCTGGAGCCCACGATGCACCAAACAAATAGACCACTGTGGCTTGGGGGCCAAATCTGCCCAGCAGCCTGGTTTCTTGTAAAGCAAGTTTTATTGGGCCACAGTCCTGTGCCTTCATTTTTGTATCATCTGTGGCTGCCTTCTTGGCACTATGGAAGAGCTGAGAACAGAAACTACAGTGTATCTATGGCCAACAAAGCTGGAAATACTTACCCACCCTGTGGCCCTTGACAGAAAAGGGTGGCCTACCCCTACTGTGCTACAAAACTGTTTCTACCGGGGGAGCAGTGTGCTTACTGAGTCAGTTGTATTTACTCTCACATCTCTTTGTGCCCATTTTAATTGAATATTTTGATTATAAACTGATGAAATAAGAGATCCATGAGAGCATTGTTGTGGCAGATTCTGCTGGTTGTTCAGAATGCTGGGGCATTTGGTGATAGAATCTTGAGTTTCAGCTGGATGATGGACACCAGCAATTGTGCTATGTGTCCTAGACTCTCTTGCAGCTAGGTGCAGCCCCATTACCATGTTCCAACCAGTGAAAGACGAGTTGTACCTGTAGGTGTACATGTACAGTGTACAGTGAGAGATAAGTTGTACACATAGGTCATGTCTTTAAAGAAAAGGGAAAGCCTGCTACCCTGTGGTCCCAGACAGTCCCTGCAGCAAATCCTTCCTTCTGGTGACTATGTGGACAGAAGGGCAGTTGCTGCAGTAACTGTCTGGGACCACAGGGTAGCAGTGTGGTTTGAGAGTGTCCAAGCAACAAGCTGGAGAGGGCCTTGGTCTCCAGCATCATGAATGTCCCCCATCAGCCTATTAGGCTCTGCTGTCACAGGAGGGAGAAATGAACTGCCCTCTTATACACCACTGTTGCTTTGACATTTCATACAGTAGGTGAACACATATTTTAACATACAGCTTTAGTTTATGACAGTGAAGTCAATGCATCGGAAAGAATAAGTGCTTTTCAAAAAAAAGTATAGACAAAACAACTGAAAATGTTGAGTAATAAAGGTTTAGAAAGGCTATTTGATTTTCATTGTGTCATTAAATGCTTGCTCCTCTTTAAAATTGTGCATGATATATGGGGGGTATTTTATATAAGAACACCAGTCCAAGCCCTAACTCAACTGGCAAGACCCTTAGCACTTATGCATAGGGTAATATTTACTGGAACAAATTGAATACCCCAGGGGTTCACCGTGTGGCTTGCTAATCCTCAGGCAGCATTCAGGTTATACCGTGAATTTAAGAATATGCACATACCAATTTCTTATTAATATGAATAATATGGTTTGAAATTAATACACAATCTAGACCATCCCAGACAAGGGAGGGGGTGCTATCTGATGTGGAAAAGCAGCTTACAAATGGGCTTTGTTTGTAGTATATGAGGATTGGGAAAGATAGCCCCTTTAGACTCCATAATGAAAATCTGAGAAAGATTGAATTACTCTCTGACAGTCAGACCCTAACATTTAGCAGCATCCATTGTTTTTGAAGTATTTACTTTTACTTCTAACCCTAGCCTTCCGGGGGGTCTGTGGGAGCCGTGCCACCGATCTGTGCGTCACCGTGTCCCCGCATTCTTTAGCATTAGTGATTACAAGAACGTTCGTCTCACTTGCTGTTGTGATTTCAGTGAGTAGATTCATAACAGAATCCACAGAGCTCATTGACTCTTGTCCTATCTAGCTATTTATTAAAAGAGTATTCGTACAAGAATTTGGTGTAAAAATCAAGTGGACTGAGACACATACTTGGTGTCTGACTGTGGAATCTTTTGTCTGTTATATGTAGGGGGACCACCATGTTGGAACTGGACAGTTTTGTTGAAAACTACGTAGATTAGAAGGTGCGAGGCTTATGTTTATATTAAGAGAAGTAATGGCAGATGTCTGTCTTTCAGTACAGTTGCCTTTTACGAGCCCAACGTTTTGGTGAGCCACTTTTTCTGTTTTATTGAAAATGCATAGGGGCTGGGGATTTAGCTCAGTGGTTAGAGTGCTTGCCTAGCAAGCGCAAGGCCCTGAGTGTTCGATCCCCAGCACAAAAAAAAAGAAAGAAAAAGAAAAAAAATGCATGAACAAAGGGAAGAAAGGAGGAATGTACATGATAGATTCAGTTCTGATCAAAACATGGAATATCATATCAGTGATTAAGGGATATGTCCTCTCTATCCCTCTTTGTCTTCCATCGTAGGCTATTTATGCTATTGATGCCAAACTGTTATTGCTAATTAATAATGGGTGATGTTCTTTTGACCGGTTTCATTTGGGCTTTGTCCACTTCCCTGAGGACTCATTACCTCCCTAACTCTTACTTGGACACATCATAAAATGCTTAGCCCCACTCCATTGGTCTACCTGCCTGGTTCAGATGGCCATGGAGTGCCCAGACCCAGGTGTGCTGTTTCCCTGTACAGTTGCTCTGTTCTTGTGGTTCTGGATGCTTCTTACACAGAATGGAGAGAGATTGAGGTTAGTCAGAGACCTCCCTGCTTGAGGATCTTATTCGTTCCGTTTCATGTAACTACAGAGTTCAGTGTGGAGTCCCACACAAAGTGGAATAATAATAATTATCATAAGCTGCGTATATCTGTGGATCGGTATGACAAACTGTAGGCATCTGAAATTATTTCTCTGCCTGGCAAATCCAGTAAGCTCCACCCTGAGGAAGGGAGGAAGAGGTCGCATCTGTCATTGCTCCTGTGGAGCTGTGGGAGGTGGGAACACACATCACCTTCCACGATCTCTGATTTTGGGGAAATGACTTCCCGCAACTGGAGCTGGCTGGCAGGTGATCTCCGCATAGCTGGTGCTCGGCAGTGCCTGCTCACACAGAGTGCCGGGGGGCCGCTGTCAGGTTCTCCTGTGCATTGCGGACAGCAGCTGGAGCCCCGAGAACCCCGGCAACAGGAAGAAGGAAGGAGGACCCAGGCGGTGGGTGGGCAGCTCTCCCAGTGGCACAGTGAGGTTCAGCCTGGGCCTCTCCAGGGCCTCCCATTTCACCAGGGAATGCTAATTTTCAAACGCGAGTTTTCTGGGCAAGTGAGTGATGTGAATGGAAATGAAACATTGGAGAAACACTTTATGTAATTCTTCCCAGGAATTCCTTCAGGCCCACATGAGACACACAGTGACCATTATCATGGCAACTAGAAATACACCAAAGAGCCAATCCCTTCCATCTTTTATTAGGCAAATGCCTATGGAAACTCTCTCTACATCAGGCAGGTTTGTTTAATTTCATAATTTTATTTTCCTAGAGAACCTATCATTAGAGGAAATAGCTTCTTTGGGAATCGGCCCACACTCCGTCATGTCAGCCACGGCTCCCTGCCCTAGGAAAAGACCTGGAGTAATTCATGTTCATGAGCTCGTATACTTCTCTCACTCCCTGGACAGTACTTGGGGAACATAACTTTGCACCAACCATCCCTTGCTTGTCTGTGTCCTCCACATTCCCCCACACCCACATCTGGCTGCCCTGCACGCTGCTGAGTAGTGCACTGTACTCATCACACCAGTACATGCGCTGTTCACCCGGTAGCTTACTCTCCAGGACTGTGCCTCAGGGGTGCTGAGGGCAAGTTTAACAAAGCATGAAGACCCCATGGTGATGCCACCATGGTGATGCCGCCGTGGTTTCTGTGACTGATAAGGGTGCGATCCTCTTGATAAGGGCAAGTCCTTTAAAGCCCCGGGTCATGTCACTCAACAGCTGTTTTATGACTGAAGAAACCCAGGCGTAGACCCTTAGAAAAAGGAGGAAGGAGAGAATATGGCGCGTAACTAAGCAGTCCTGTATCTGGGTTGACTGTGTCCATGAGTGAAGTCACTCCAGTGTGTCAGACTCCAGATGACCCTGCTGTATCCCAAGGCCGACAACGGATTCTCCAGGTGAAATGAGTGTGAGTTGGCCTACATACTAAAAGCATTTTGGAGGAGCTTGTTGTTTTGATCTGATTTGATTGTGTATACCTTCTGACGACCAGTGTGAGGGGTCTAATTGCTAAAGGGCAAAAGTAGGAAGTATATCGTTAATTTTTTTGCACATTCTAGGCTTCACATATCTAGGCCAAAAGTTTAAAAAAAAAAAAAGCAGGGAGAGGACATTTACTTTTGAATCCAAATTCTGGGTTGTAATATTTTGGGAATTGTGGCTCCCAAACAGAATTGAAAGGCCTATATCTAAGCAGCAGCCTGTTCTGCACTGACGATGTCTGTTTCTCTGAGGAATGTTTCTTGATTCTCTGCAATTATCTGTCTTCCAAGGATGAAGTAGGGATCTCCTTAGAGACAGCGACTGAAGCCAGCCTTGGCTTTCCCAGCGCAAAGGCTGTCCAGCGTCCAGCATGTCTCATGGCGTGCCGACCCTGCGCTAGTACAGGAATTTACTTTGTGCATGCAAGTCTGGTTAGGGAAAAGGTACCATCAGTAAAAATGCTGGAAATGACTGCTGATTGACATCTTGTTCACAGGGACTCGAAACCATAATGACATATGTAACATGACAGGCAATTCACTGTCATCTTTGCAAGTGACCTGGGTGGACAGGACAATTGGCGACCACCCAAGAAGGTGCAGACGGCAGGGGCAAAGGGAGACTCTCACAGAGTGAGCAACTGAGCGCTGATCTGATCCAAACTTGGTACAAAAAGAGGGATCATCCCAAGCAGAAGCACAGAAGGTGGGTTGGCTTCCCCTGGGCAGCCAAAGCAGGCTCTCATCAGGCGGCTTCCCGTCCGGGTCTTAGGAGAGGGAGTGCTCACGAGGCTAATTGGTCTAAGTGAAAGCTTCAGATTAAGTGCTATGTCATTTCTGAATCTTGTGTTTGCTTATTTAATCCCTAGTTGACACATCTGATTTGCTTTGTCATAGTTCTAATTCTGTGAGAAATCTGTCCTGACCTTGTTTTGTTTCTCTGTCTCCATATACTCCAACCTGGAGGAACACAGTAAGAATCCACAGGATTAAAAGCAATTCCAAGGCACTACACCAAGAGATGTTAAAATCGGTAACCAGATACAGCCTGACCTTTCTAAGAAAAATTCAACAGGAGTTAACATCAACAGATGCTCACTAGCAGTAGGGAGCATGAGACCCTTAGTCACCCACAGAGAATGAACGGTCCCCAAGCCAAAGTGTATTTATAGGTGTGATGGCTGCAGCAACTGGTTATCATAATTGCTAGGTGACAGCTGAGATTACAACAAATATTTTCTTTTAAGTGTTTGTCAATATGGGATATTGATAGAGCTAACTTTCTGAAAAATACGATTTGGTTTCAACATCCCTTGCCTTTCTATAGTGAAACAAGGAATAGAGTGACTGATGTATATTCCCCAGAGATAAAATGCCAGAAGACTTCTAAATATGTCTGAAAGTGATTTTCGCACTATGGGTTCATATGAATATGAAAAACCTAAAAGTGACTAGAAAAGGATGTGTGTGTGTGTGTGTGTGTGTGTGTGTGTTTGTAAGGAGACATTATCTGACCATGCTCTAGTGAAATGTGTTTGCCCTACAAAAACTTGAAAAACAGAATATAAAAAGGACTTGTTTTCTCTGACGTCCAATATAAAGGTAGGGGACTTGTTGGTCTTCGCGTTCTACTCTTCTCACTTTTTCGGGGCCTGCGCCTATTCTCCAGCGGCGTCACAGTCTCAGGTGGGTCCAGTGCAACCAGAGCCAGTAGCTGCCTGGGCCCAGGGATCCCCCAGAGAAGGCCCACGTTAAGGCCCAAACTTGCCAGAACAACCCTTGCATCGAATACTGACTTTCAGTTCCAGAAAGTCCTGGGATATATGAGACATTTCTCAATTACCTAATTTGGAGGGTAGTTTAACTGCCCGTTTACAAGAAAGGAAAAAAAAAACAAAAACAGCTGCTTATGAGAGAAAGTTGATTTCCGAATTTTTAGGATTATTTCTCTTATTTTGTGATTTTACATGTATAAAAGAATGTATGCCAACACGCCAGTATTGCCAACATATAATATATAGAGGTATTTGGATAAATGAATTCAAAAGCATATATGATATCACTATATAACCACTGTTAACTATTTTTTAAGTTTTATTCTTGGGATGTTTATTGTTTATAATTCACTTACTCAGTATATTTATGTGCCCCACAGGGGTGAACCTTTGTCAGCTACTGAAAACAGTAGTGTCCAAGAATTCCTATAGGATTTAAAGTCTAATGGGAAAAAAAAGTCCAATGGGAGTTGGGCATGGTGGTGCACACCTGTAATCCCAGCTACTTGGGAGGTTGAGGCAAGAGGATTACCAGGTTAAGGCCAAGCTGGGCAATTTAGCAAGCTGTCTCAAAATGAAACGAAATGAAACAGGGCTGGGAATGTAACTCAATGGTAAAACACCCATGGGTTTGGTCTATAGCAACACACACATACACACACACACACACACACACACAGAATCTAATGAGTCAACATCACAAGCTCACTCATTGCAATAATTGCTGCAAAGGGACCAGTACAAGGTGCTCCACAGTCAGTAACAAGGAGATCTGCTGGGCCTCGAACCTCTTGCTGCCAGTTCTCTTTGGGAGAGTGGAGACAACCCCGGCCCCCACCTGGAGGGTGCTATGAGGACCGGGGATGTGAGGGGTCCTTGGAGACGAGTTCACACGTGCTCAACACAATCCTTGGCACACAGCAAGCGCTCAGCTACCGGTGGCTAGCTAAGGTCATGGTCGTCGTGCACAAATGCAGGAATTGGGCTTCGAGACGCTGAACTCAGGTTAAGGAATTACATTGTGAACGCTGCTCTAGAAACATCTGATGGGCTTAAAAAAGAAAATAGGAATCAAAACTCCTTTGGACCAGGCTTCACCTGGGAACTAAAGCTGCTTTTGAGGTATTTCCGTTTCTGCCTGTTTAGCTCAGTAGGTGGGTCCATGACCCACCCATGTTACTGCCCAAGGTCCTTTCCCCCTGGGCTTGGGTCGGATCCCCATGTTCCAGTCCGAGAGTGCCTGTCCCTTCTCCTGGGGCCTCACCACCATTAGGACCACCCAGGTCCAGTGATCCCTTCATCATTCCACGGCACATTACTTCAAAATTTAGAGCCAAGAGTTAATGAATCCGGGCCTCCACTTCCACATCTGGTGACCAGGAATAAAAACAGCCCTTTGCTCGCTGGTGGGTGTGAGGCGTGAAGAGGAGAAGCGAGCAGACCCCTGGAATGTGCCTGGAACCCCCTTTACCTGAACTGCGGACAAACAGCCTTTACCTGAATTACTACTCAGCCTGTTTGCATCTTTCCTTTCAGCTAAAAATTGCTACCCAAATACAGTGGTCATTGCTGATCTGTGTAGCGTTATTCTGTTACTCTATTTTTTATGGTTAAGTCTGTGCCATAATTTAAAATACACAATTGTCCATGGTCCCCACTGAATAAATGCAGCATTTTATTTTGTGTAATCAGTGCCAGAAACCAAACCCAGAGCAGCCTGGCGCAGCGGCAAGAGTGGAGACTCCATGGAGGGGTTTGCCAAGCACCCGCCCCCCGGGCTGCAGCACCCAGATCCGGCCGGCCCCTTTAGACTTGTCTGCGTTCTCTCCTGCTGCCCACTCTCGTGTCTCCCTGCCCCTTTTTCCAGTTGCCTCAGCTTGTCTGTGAAGGGATTTGAGCTTGAGACCTCAAAAAATATAATTTTTCTTTGAAAAATAACTTTCAACTCTAAAAATGCAACCCTTCCAACTTTCAAGCTCTTGAATGTATAACTATACAGAGCTACGGGTCAAGCTCATCGCCTTGTGTACCTGATAAGCGCTCAACCGCTCAGTCACAGCCCATTTTTCTTTTGAGACAAGGGCTCACTAAGTTGCCCAGCCTGGCCTTGATCTTGTGATCCTCCTGCCTCAGCCTCCTGAACAACTGGTTATCACAGGAGTGCACCACTGTGCCTTATTGTAAAACATACGACATTGAAAAGATCTTGTGTTTGACAGGCTCTCCTCACGTACCCAATCCTCAGCTTAGTTTCCAGATGTATTTTTCTCCAGTAGCCCCAGATACAATTAAATGCCATTTTGAAAGGTGTGTTTCATGTGCTTAGTATGCAAGTGCGCTCGTGTCTTGAACCGTTTTGGGATCTATGTACAAGTTCACTTCCTGACTGGAGCTGTTCCTTATCCATCTGTACATCTCCGGAGCCAGGAACAATTGTGGATGGTCAATGTGCACACAGGGCATGTGTTAAAAAACAGAAGTGAAGCGAAATGGTACCAAGAGACGTCTTTCCTGTGCCAAGATTTATGTGTTTCAGCATCGTTTTTCCTACTGCTCGAAAGTACTAGCTCATGACTTCTCCTGCGGAATGCCAGGCTACTGCCAGGGGCGAGTGTCACATTCCCTTGTCTAACAGAGCCCCCTGCTGGCCAATTCTGTGCAATACATTTTGAAACTAGAGAATTTGTGCAGCCATCGAATTACTCAAAACAGTTAATCTTGTATCTGTCCTTTATTTTGCTCTTTATTTATGTTTTGGGTTTCTCATATGAGAGAAACCATGCAATGTTTAAGCTTGAGTGTCGGATTTATCTAATTTAACATTATGGTCTCTAGGTGCGTCCATTTTCCTACAAATGACCCATTTATGTTTAGCCGCTGTGTGTAAATACCACATTTTCTTTATCCATCAATCTTTCTCAAATGGGAAGGGGATCAAGAGATTGAGGGAGAGGCAGGAAAGAGGGTTTAAAAAGAAATTAAGATGTGCCAACTCCTCACAAGGGATGTAAACATTATCTATTGCAAACATGTACTAAAAAAAACTTTTAATAAAAAACTTTCTTTTGTGGTGCTGAGGATTGAACAGAGGGCATCACACATGTTAGGCGGGTGCTGTGCTGCTGAGATGTGTCCCCAGCCCCTGAAGAGCTGTTTTACTACTTTTAATTCTATTAAGTCTCACGAGCCGGTGAAAGCATCAATTCAATTCTTCAGCTGCCAAAAATGGACTTTGTCCCGGCTGGGGGTTCTTTGGTAAAGAATTGTTTATCTTGCGTGTGTAATGTCCTCTGTCAAAAACACCTGACTCGTTTTCCTTGCGAAGAAGCACATAACCACACAGCGTTGCTGGCGCCTTTGAGGGAGGCGTTGGCAGCTGCGGATCTGAGGGCAGGGAGCTCCCGAAGCCCACTGAGCACCCTGGAACCACGCGGGCTGAGAGGGAGGAAAGATGCGGGGAGCCATATGCACCTTTAAACCTGGAAACTTCCTGTACTCTCCAAAAATAAAGAGGAAATGTTAATTGCGAAGCCATTGGTAACTATTTTTTCTTCCTCAGATGAGCTTCAGTCATGGCAGACATATTGTTTGGTTAAGAACCTGGTAAAAATTCAAACTGTTTGAAGATCAGGGTATATTTCTTTTTTTTTTTTCTTTTTCTTTTTTTGGTGCTGGGGATCGAACTCAGGCCCTTTGCTTGTAAGGCAAACACTCTGACCACTGAGCTAAATCCCCAGCCCCAGGGTATATTTCTTTATTTCAGTTTATATTTTTTATTAGTACATGTTTGTACTACGTAAAGATTGCATTCCTCATGTACATAACACACCTTAATTCTTTCTTCATCCCTTTCCCCTCCACTCACTCCATCTGTTGGTCCTCTTTCCACTTGCAAAACATCTATGTCCTTATTCTTTTATTTTGCTTGTTATTTATATCTTAGGTTTCTCATATAAGAGAAACTATGTGATATTTAAGCTTGTGTTTCTATTTATTTCACTTAACATTTTGGTCTCAATGTGCGTCCATTTTCGTACAAATTATGAAAGTTTGTCCTTTATGGCAGAGTAGTTCTCCATGGTGTGTAAATACCACATTTTTTTCATCCATTCATCTGTTGATGGGTACATAGGCTTCTTTCAAGATTTAGCTATTATAAATTGTACTGCTGTAAACACGGGTACGCATGTATCTCTATAATATGATGTCTTTAACTTTTTCAGAAGGTACCTAGAATGGGAATAGCTGGGTTGAATGGAATTTCTAGTTTTAGTTTTTGGAGAACTCTCCATACTGATTCTCCATACTGATAGTGGTTGTACTAGTTTACATTCTCACCTACAGTGTAGAAAGGTTCGTTTTCCCCCACAGCCTTCAGCAGCATTTGATACTGATTTCTTGTTGTTAGCCATTCTTTCGGAGTAAGGTGGAATCTCAGTGTTGTTTTAATTGCATTTCTCTAATGGGCAGAGATGCTGAACATTTTTATGTATTTATTGGCAATCTGTACTTCTTCTGAGAAGTGTCTGTTCATTCAGTTGCCCATCTTTTGATCGAGCGTTTTGGTGGGGTCTCATTTTTTTTTGAGTTCTTTATATATTCTAGATATATTCTAGATATTAATCATGTGTTTGAGGAGTAGCTGGCAGAATTTTTTCCTACTGTGTAGGTTGTCTTCTTACTCCGTTGGTTGTGTCTTTTGCTGTATAGAAGCTTTTTAATTTGATGTGATCCCGTTTGTTGATTTCTCGTATTATTTCTCGTGCCTTTGGGGTTCTGTTCAGAAAGTCCTTGCCTACGTCTATGACTTTAAGAGTTTTACCTATTTTATCTTCCAGTAGATTATTTCTGTTTTAACATTCAGATCTTTAATCCATTTTGGTTTTAGTTGGTGCATGGTGAGAAATGTGGGTCTAGATTCAGTCTTCTACATGTGGACAGCCAGTTTTCCCAGCACCATTTGTTAAAGATGCTTTTTGCCAGGGTATATTTTCGGCTCCTTTGTCAAAGATCGTATGGCTGGATGTAAGGGCTCAGGTACAGTTCTTTTCCTTGTCCTTCCTTTCCCTTGCACTGCTCACCAGTCAGTGCCGAGGGGGTGGGACCACAGCTGCACACTGCGGAAGGGATCTGTTTCCCGAACCCCATTCCAGTCTTCACAGGAGCTCTCTCTCTGACGAGGCTCTCTAGGAAAACCTAGAGTTTCAGGATGAAGCAACTCTGCGTGAGTGTGCGGACGTCACCTGTATGAAACATCACCCAGCTCCCAGCCTCGGTCTTAGTTTCCGCCGCGTGTTTGGATTGTGCACGCAAAGTGCTTTGCTTTCCTGGAAAGGCTTGGTCCTGCGTCAGGGCACGTGGTGTTGGCCGTCGCGCCTCGTCCCTCTTATTCTAGGAAGCAGCAGGAGGGAGGTGATGTGTTCCTACTCGTTCTAACCACAACGTGGTCTCTTTAAAGGAGGCCACTGAATGTATTCATCATGGGACAAGGACACATGTGTTTAGTGTGACTAGAACTGTGTTAGAAATTGGGATCTCGGTCTTAGGTCTTGGCTCTGCCCCAAACTAGTCGAGAAAACTTGGGTGAGTTTCGATGTTTTTCATCTCTAATATAAGAGATTTTGAAAAGTTGACGTGTAATGTTCCAGCTCATTCCAAATTATATAACTGTATTACCAAAACAGGATAGTAGTGACATAAGTTAATGAAAACCTACAGAAATGTGTTCCCCTGTCACTCAGAAATAATCACTAATTTTAAAACTGCCAGAGAACAACTCTTTTGGGTCTGTATCTCATTTAAAATCTAGAGTGACAACCCTCCATCTTTGAATTCAGAGTTTCTTTCTGAAAACGTATGTTTCCATTAAATTTTATTCAGCACAACCTGAAGATTTATTTTTATCTCAGACATTCATTACTCTTTCCAAAACCCATTTGGTTAGACAATATTTTCAAGTTGTGTACAAGGAATTTCTCATTTCCGTTTGGGATTATAACAGTTCAAATACCAGTGAGAATTATTGGTTGGGTTAATGTAAATGTAAGCATGGAATTTATTTGTTCCAGAATAATTCCAGAGTATTGGAATTTATTGTTCCAAGTCACTTGAGGCTTTTTCAGAGGGGAGAAATTTAATATAACTGTCATCTCACAGCTAGGGACAGTAGTCACAAGTTGAATACTCACTTATTTCTTCTTCGCAGCACATGATGGTGTCTGTTGACACAGTGATAGGAAAAGTGGCACAAGTATTCGAGCTTTCAATAATATTTTACACATTTAGCATAATGGAAGATACAAAGGGGAACTCGATACATTTTTGTAGAATGAATGGATAAGTTCATGGATGGATGATGTCTACTATGAAAAATAAATAAGACCTTTAAATGCAAAAGAGAATTTTTAGTTATTTCATCATGATCCATATAAAGCACCTTAAATTGAGTGAAGTTTCTACTCAATTTAAGGTGGTAACTTAGTATTTACCTCCTTTCCAATTTTAGGGAATTTTCTTACCAGAGTGATTAAAAAATATGTTTATAAATATGTCATCTTTGAGACATGCATGCCAAAGGTAGCATCAGAACAAAGTTTTAGTATGTAGCATTTATTTAAAAAAATGATTTTTCAGGCCTGGAGGTGTACTTCAGTGGTAGGGCACTCGCCCAGTTGTGCACGAAGCCTACTATTTAAGCCTCAGCACCGAAAAAAACCAAACAAATAAAAATGATTTTTCATGGCTCTAGCCTATAGAAATGTTATTTTTATTTCACATATAAATAAACCGGGGAAAGCTGATAGGCTCTGTGTTTGGACATGTGTAAAAGAAACATCTGCCTCTAGATGGGGGGCAAACAGCGCAGAGAACAGCTTGGATCTGTCCAGCGGGAGGAGGGACTGAGCTGCCTGCGGCTTCCTTCCAGGGCAGGGCGGTGGACGACTCGCGGGTGTAGCGCCTCCAAATCCCCCGCGCTGGGCCACGGGCTCTGGAGGGCGCCGGTTAAAACAGGCGGGAAGGGTCCTCGGAAAATCATGCGTGCAGCTTTCCCAGCCACCCTCAGCGGTCGGTGTCCAGCGCCTGGCCGGGGCCCCTGCACAGCGACACGGCTGCGAGAGGCGGAGGTCCTCGGCCGGCTCACGCTGTGGAACACGGTGCTCGTGCGAGTGTTTCTCCCCGAAACTAAAAGCATGATTACACACTTGAAAGTCAAAACATTTTGTTTTAATCACTTTGTTCCTCAAATAACCCATTCACCTACCATGATTTTGAGCTCTATTTAAAGAAAATCATATTGTACATATTTTTTGTGGTATTTTCTTTCCTAATATTATGATGGCAAGGTTGATATAGAAACATGGAGTTTGAATTCATTCGTATTTTCACTGTCACTTTATTTCTCATTGCTTGAACACAGCACTCCCTGTTTTGTTTTGTTTTCATACCGGGGATTGAATGCAGGGTCTTTGCACTGAGCTACATCCCCAACCTTTTTTATTTTTTATTTTGAGACAGGGTCTCACTAAGTTGCTAACTTGCCCAGTTTGGGCTCGAATTTGCAATCTCCTGCTTCAGCCTCCCAGAGTGCTGAGATTATAGGTATATGCATGTCAGGCCCTGTTCATTGTCTTACCAAGTATATTATAAATATGTATCAAAACACCAGGTGTTCATTCATTTTTATATCTTTAAAATTTGATATCCAAATCATTTACATTTTTGAGTTTTGTTACAATTCTATTTACTAGATAGTTCCACTGAATCCTTAACTGTTACACAACCTGAAGAGCAGGTATGAAAATCTGTTTCTCTCCCTCTTCTGGTCCCGCTAAGCTGAATGACAGCTTGGCCTGGCTGTGCAGTGTGTAGCATGCTTGTGTTTGCTGACAAGAGAGGCCACAGTTTAATAACCCAGGCTTTCCTTTGCCATGCAGCTTTGGTTCTCCTGTGAAAAATCTTTCCCCACCAGGCAGATACATCGGGAGGATTTTGGTATAGTGGCTTCTTAGTGTTTTTTGCGTGGGTCCAGAATCTCTCACGGGGTGTGCAGCCCGGATTCCAGATTCGTTCGCTCCCAGGAACAGATGCACTTGGTGATTTGAGAGTCAGCGGGTACACAGAGCAGTGCCTGACAGCCCGACAGCTCCAAGGCCCGTCTGATGACAGGCAGGAAGTCACCCGGCAGCTGTCTGCCTGGTGGGAAGACATCAGCCTGGACCCGGAACGGTGCGGGGACTCCTTGGCAGAGCATTACTGAGCCAGAAAGGAAAATGGAATACATGGATTAAAATTTACAGTTAAAAGAGAAATTGTAATTTACAAATTGCCTTATTATTCAAAATATATTAAAAAGTAGCAGAGTCTAAAGGTCCACAGTTTCTGCATTGTCTGGCATCTAAAGTCCAGGGTCGTTTCAATCTGTCTCAGGCCTGTGGGGTTGAATCCCGGCATCAGCCTCACCCTAGTAGCTTTGTGGGTGTAGCTCAGATGATTGCTCGCTAGTAATCCTTATCTTCTGCTAGAAATCCCTTCAGGGCCTTCATGTCGTTGCCTCTGCTGTGGCTCCTGGCGTTGCCTCCAGAGTAGGGACAGGGACACACACACCCCCCAGCCTGCGTGTCACATTCCACACAGTCTAGATGACAGTAGGGAAAAGACACCCTAGAAAAATTGGGGCTGCTGTGAGATCCTGTTGAGTTTAACAGTTTCCTAGAGTTGATGGCCACTATAGCTGAGGGAAATACAAGTTGGCGTGTATTGTTAATAATAACTATTATATGCTTAATGCCCAAGTTTCTTTAGAAGTTCAGTGGCCTCTTGTTCCATAAGGCTTAAAGAGTTTCTAGCAAGTCCTCTGAGTCTCCTGCAGGATCTGGATCCTCTCCCATACCCTGAGCTGTTTGAGTCTTTTTCTCTTGGTCCCCTTAGCCATGTCGGGGCTCAGTAGGGCAGCACTCTCTGTTCCTCCCCATCCCTGGGTCTGTGCAGATATGGTGCATTGCTTTATCTGGAACACTTACAGTAAACTGCAGATCTGCTCGAAATCTGAGTTGGAAAATGACTTCTTCAGAGAGGATGTCTCAAAGCCCTAGCCATGTCCCCCATCAGGTTTCCTCCATTGCAGTTGGATAATTGATTGTATAGCTCGTTGTTGCCCTTCACATGCGAGCTCCATTGGGCAGGCGTCTGGCAAATGGATTCTCCATGTTCACAGGCATTCACAGGGCTTTCCAGAGAGGGAGGCCAACAGTAGATGCTTGAGAAATGTTTGCTAAAGCCATGAATATTGAGTGAATCATCTAAAGTTCAGTTATATTATTTTTTTTTCTCTTTTCAGCTGGGAAGTTATCAATTCCAAACCAGACGAAAGACCCAGACTCAGCCATTGCATTGCAGAATCATGGGTGAACTTCAGCATATTTCTTCAAGAAATGTCTCTGTTTAAACAGCAGAGTCCCGGCAAGGCAAGTGTTCCTGGGCAGGAGTGTGTTTTCCAATGTGCAGGGCACTTGGGTGCAAATGAACCAACCTCTTTCATCAGCTTGTCAGGTTCTCCAACTCTGAATATACCGGGAGCCCCTGTGATAAAAACCGCTATCAGTGGGGCTTGGAAACATTAGTGTATGAAGCACCAGAGCCTCGTGTTTGCACATCGTACTGGGTTTATATTTCACACACGTTTATTTGGCTTATTAATTGGAGTGAATGGTGCTTAGTCTTAACAGCCAAGCCAAAAAGAAAAATAAATGTTTTACTAAGAATTTCATTGATGTCAGATGTGGTGGCGCATGCCTATAATCCCAGCACTTGGGAGGCTGAAGCAGGTGGATCACTGCAAATGTGAGGCCAATGTAGGCCACATAGTGAATTCAAGGCCAGCCTGCACTACATAGTAAGACCCTGTCTCAAAAAGTCCCCAAAAAGAAAAAAAAATTCCATTTATCATATTTGGCCTGGTTCTAAAGAGTCAGCTTTAACATGGCCAGCAGTCTGGTGGCTGGGGAAGGGGCAGCGCCATCCACAGACCTTGTCTGCCCTGTGCCTGCCTTCAAGCCTGCCTGGCCAGGCTCACCGACTGCTCCTGGCCTTCCCTTCCTCCTAGCAGAATAGGCCGAGGCCCAAGGGGATGGACGCCACAGCAGCAGCCTGTGTGACATCATCCGTTCTTACCAGCCTGGTGGGCGGCATCGCTGTCGCGCCATCTCACGGGCTCAGCGCAGCTTTGCAGGGTCAGACGCCCTCTGCCCGCGGGGTGCTGGAAAGGCGGCACACACAGTCCCGTCAGTGTGCTGCTTCTGGGCAATCTCACGGCTTCACTAGTGTTAAATAATACAACCGTGCTTGGAACATTTTGAGCATGTTGAGGTGACACTGTTGTGTTTGGATGAGTTTTTCAGTCACTGCAGATAAGTTTTAGGGTAGCTCTCCATGTGGCAGGTGTATTAATTAGGTTTCCCCTGGCCGAGACACAGTAGCCCAAACCCACAACTTAAAGGAGGCGAGGTCTATTTTGGTTCACAGCTGAATGGGTTGAGTCCGTGGTTGGCTGACTACGGGGCGGAAACAGCTGGTGTAAGGGCCCAGGGCTGCTCAACCCATGGCAGCCAGGAAACGGAGAGGGCAGGAAGGAGCTGGGGACGGGAGGCCACTGGCAGATCACATGCCCAGAGGCCCGCCCCCGACCAGGCCCTGAGACTTCTGAGGACATTTTTGGTCTAAGCCATAACAGCAGCATGGTGTACTTTTGGGACCTATTTTACTGAAGTGATTACACATACTTTTGGAAGAGTCTAAACTTCAGACTTCCACATTGCGTTGCCTCATTAACTCCAAGTCTGTTAGCCGGAGATGAGGGTGCTACAAAATCTAGAGGCTAATAAGGAATCCCTTTGCAACATGTAGTTCTGGATAACACTGTGCTGTTGTTGGCTATTTCCTTCCATCTCTACAGCTTCTCTTCCATTTCATTTCTAGAATTGCATATTCTTCCTTGGGCATTTGCTATTTCAGAAATACCTCTTAATTTTGCTCTACAATTCACCTCTTTTGTTTGATTAATTTGTCAACTCTGCTGAAGAATGAAGTTAATCTGAAATTTAGACTCCTCGCCCTTTCCCTTAAGCAGTTATTGGTAGAGCTAC
The DNA here is from genome assembly GCA_004026905.1 of Hystrix cristata. Lineage (NCBI taxonomy): Eukaryota > Metazoa > Chordata > Mammalia > Rodentia > Hystricidae > Hystrix > Hystrix cristata. The sequence continues at coordinate 32,326 of PVJO010004300.1, read as the reverse complement.
ATCCTCCTTCTTCTGCAGCTTTTTCAAAGTCCCTTAATGAATTTTCCTCCATGTAAAGATAAGGCAAAAAAAAAAAAAAGAAAAAGATTAAGACTGAAGTGTGAAAATCAAGTGAAGACTTTATTTAAGAGGAAAGTTTTTTGGTCTTGATGTTTCTAATGGGGATTAAGAAAATTTTCTGTAGATTGTTTTTGAATTTCTTAAAACAACCAGGTTGTGGTGGTGTTGTAATTGGCAGAGGGAAGGAAAATAATAAAATTGTGCTGTTAAGAGTTTCATTTTACTTGCAGTTGGTTTCTAGGCCGTGGAGATGTGGGTAGATATTGTTAGAAAGGGGGATCTCAGTGACCATAGATTGATCCCCGAAGTTCATCCGCTGTGCAAATAACATTATATTTTATAGATGCGTCTTGTTTATCTTACCTGGTTTGCTGTATTTATGAATTTCTGTGGGCTTACTATGGTAGTTTGAAATTTCAGATTTAGTTATCAGGTTGCACCACTTTCATTAAATGATGCTGAGAAGGAGGTTTCTGGGGGACACTACCTACTCTTCTTGTCTCTTACACTTGGCAGTACTTTAGCTGCTAATGGGAGTCATTAGCTCTTCTGCCTTTAAAATGATTATTTCCCAGTGTTAAAGTGAACTAAATTTTGTTGAATGTCCCTAAGTGAGTGCAAGGATGCTGTTTGGAATGGATTTGCCACAACCCAGGAGGCCTTGAATAGATAAATAACAGCATGTGTAATCTGTGCTCCTAGATGTCTTTCTGTGCCACTTAACTGTGCCATTTTATTTCTGTTGCTTGCAGTTCTGTCTCCTGGTCTGCAGTGTATGCACGTTTTTTACAGTCTTGGGAAGTTACATTCCCGGAGTCATACTTAGCTACCTACTGTGTAAGTATAGTAGGACATGGAACTGATAGATTTGATGCAGGTATCTTCAGTTAATGGCCAACAGACCTTCTGTGGTTTGGAAGAGGAGGCATGAGTTCTTCAGGATAACAACTTGATTATTTCTTAATCTCCCACCGTTCAAAGTTTCTCTTTTTTCCTAGAGACATGTTTATATTTTAAAATTGGAAAGATAGTTGCCGAAGGCACATTAAAAGTAAATAGTTTTAAGTTATGTCAGTAAAACTATAAATAAGCTCTGTGCACAGATACACCACTACTTTTCCCTTTCCGCATGTTCTGTAGTTCAAAAAAAAAAAATGAAACCACAATGAGATGTTACTGTACTTCTGCCAGAACAGCTAAAATTAAAACTGCCGACCATAGTAGTTATTAGGAAGAATACAGAGCAAAGGGAATTTTCACGTAGCGTTGGTGGGGTGGCAGTTTCTGCTGTATGCCTCAGCTCTCCCACCTCAGCTATCCCACAGCTAGGTAGAAATGGAAACACACCTCCACAGAGAGTTGGACACCGATGTTCACAGCAGAGCTGTTGGTCGTAGCCCGAAGTATAATATAGTCCAAAGGCCATTAACAGATGAGTGGATAAGCAAACTGTGGTACACACTAAACACTGATACACACAACATGAGGCTAAATCTCAAAACAACTAGGCTGAATGGAAGAAGCCACATAGAGAGTTATGTACTGTAGATTCTGTTTGGAAGTAATTCTAGAAAATTCAACATAGTCTTTGGTGACCAAGCAAATCAGTGGTTCCTGAGAGATGAGCTGAGTGGGAGGAGGGGGAGCCAGGATGCAGAAAGAAAGAATTCATAAAAACATGAAATTTGCGGGGGGTGGGGGGAGTAGATATCTTGACTGTAGTGATGGTTTTTTGGTTACATGCATATGTCAAAATTTATCACAGTGTACATTTTATGTGCAGGTTATTACATATCAACCATAACTCAGAAATGCTATTATAAAGTGTAGATTTTCTGCTTTTCCTGCAAAATATGAACATCTGACACTGTTAGCTTTGGGTGAGGCAGGCAATCTGAACTAACTCCTATCTGCGTAAAGGTACTAAAGATACTTAAGTTTTGCAAGTCCTATTTTAAAGTTATTAGAAGATGTCTCCTCACAACAAGGAAATAAACACTGGAGAATGCAGTGCCTCCAACATGGGAATCTTTATCTCATTTTGTGCTCCTGACATGTAATACAAATGGTGCATGGTTGGTGCTCAGATCCACCCTTCCAGATAGAACTCACATAAAACACCAGATTCTGACTGCATTATTTAGCAGATGAAGAGAAAGTGCAGGGGAAGGAGACATATGAGCAGACACTTTTCAGATGGTTTGCATTTATCTCGCACAGCAGACCAACGTCAGGTAATAATATTACCTCAGTACTGTGGATGACAGACTGAGAGATGATAGGCAGGCTTCCCACGGTAAAATATCTCACATAATAAACAGGCGTGAGGACAATTGTCAGGAAAACATATAAACTTTTTGTAAGTTTTAAGAGTGAAAAGATTGAGGGGAGAAAATTGATCTAATTGCAAGTTTAAAAACAATGACTATAATGTAGATAAACCTGTTGCAAATAGAGAAGGGTGGGGGAATGGAAGGGAGAGGAGGGGAAGAGGAGGGAAAACCAAGATATATTATGTACAGGTACGAAATAGCTATGTTGATTATGATCATTGTGTATACAATGTACCAACACATGTTCTTGGTTAAAAAAAGACTATGAGCACAGTGTGTGTGTGTGTGTGTGTGTGTGTGTGTGTGTTGTATGTAGTAGAACATGTTTTCATTACAGGGAAAGAATATAAATTAGGAATTTATTTCACAGAGGCATCATCCTTTAAAAAACTATTTTTCATAAAGGAAACGTAGTATTTTGTGAAATTGTTAAAAAAAAAAAGGTGTTTCAACTCTTCTTCCTTCTTATATTTCAGTACTGTTTGCATTTTTATGTCCACTGTTTAAATGTAATGATATGGGACAAAAAATATACAGCAAAATCAAGTCAGTTCTGTTGAAACTGGATTTTGGAATTGGAGAATATATTAATCAGAAGAAACGTGAGCGGTCTGGTAAGTAAAGTCTGAATCTCAGATTCTGTGCATAAAGTGAGACGTCAGCGGTCTGTTATAAGATGGTCAGCAGAGTTTTAGGTAGAAGCCCTGACTCTGGGGTCCTAGTGGACTAGGCCTGGCCACCCATCCGTCAGGGACCAGCAGGGGGACGAGCCGCAGTGCAGGCCAGGAAAGAGCTCGGTCGGCACGGCCGGGCTGAGGGCAGCTGTGAAGAGGCCCAAGATCTGTCTTTGGGGGCTGGCAGACACTCTGGGGTTTTATAGGGAGAGAAACAGAAGCAGAGCTGAGGGTTTGCACCGCTGGCCCCCCAGGCCGTCCTGGCCAGGCTGTGGTCTGGTCCACTGGCCTTCAGGACTGGTTTTGCGAGGGCCGTCGGTTCCCATCAGATGATGGCTTCTACTCCAGAGCAGCCTCAGTTCCCACCCTGGGGTCCCACATCTGCCTGTGGGGCTCGGCTCAAAGTGGGCTGCCAGAGTGAGGACGTGAAACTTCTAGACACTGCTCCAGGGAGTCTGGAAACTGGATGTGGCCGTTAGATATCCCCATGAATCCTGAAAATGACTTTAGTTACTCTTATCTCAGTCTTTTTTTTTTTTTCTTTTTTTGGTGGTAGTGGTACTGGGGAATGAACCCAGGGCCTTTGCACTGAGTTGCATCCCCAGCCCGCCTCTCTCTTTCTTTACTTTCTTCCTTTCTTCCTTCCTTCCTTTCTTTCTTTCTTTCTTCTTTCTTTTCTTTCTTTCTTTCTTTCTTCTTTCTTTTCTTTCTTTCTTTCTTTCTTTCTTTCTTTCTTTCTTTCTGTCTTTCTGTCTTTCTGTCTTTCTTTCTTTCTTTCTTTCTTTCTTTCTTTCTTTCTTTCTTTCTTTCTTTCTTCCTTTCTTTCTTTCTTTCTTTTTTTCTTCCTTTTCTTTCTTTTCTTTCTTTTCTTTCCTTTCTTTCTTTCTCTCAACAGGGTCTTCCCAAGTTGTTACACTTTCCAGGCTGGGCTGGAACTTGTAATCCTCCTGCCTTGGCCTCCCAGTGTGCTGCCATGCCCACCTGGCTGGTGTCCTTGGTCTTGAAGGGGGATGAGATATGCTAGGTAAATTGAAGGCTAATAAATGTTGTAACAAAGATGCTCTTCAATGACCACTGTACCTGCGTGCAGAGCGGAGCAGGACCTGAGCCCAGCGTCAGGGTACGAAGGGAGACGCCTTCAAGGAGGACAGAGACGTCGAGCCCTGTTGACCTTCGCTTACACTGCGCACACCTGCAGGCCCAGCTCCTGGCCCTTGTTCCCAGATGGCCTTTAACACATTTCAGGGTGCTCTTTGCTTCCTGTTAAATATTATCATAGAACCTGCCCTCCGGCAATATATGTAACTTTTTCCTTTTTAGGCTTTTACTCTTTTCTTAAATATACAGTTAAATAAATTGGCTTTTAAATCCTGTTAAGGGAGGAAGGCTTCAACAACTATGTGTTTTGCCATTTGTGATTTCCTTTATTTCCTGTTGGACTGCTGTATTGCAGATAAAAATGCCAGCGGTAGGGAAGAGTGTGGGAGGCATGCGAGAAGGGGCTCAAATAACCAGGAGAAGAGAACACAGGGAAAACCGACGTGATCATTTTCACTTTCCACATTGGCCTATGACCTTACAGGTTCTCAATCCATAGCATGCATCAGAATGACCTGGAGGACTTAAAAACAGTAGACTGTGGGCACTACTCCAGCGTCTCTGATTCAGCGGTCAGATGTGGGACCTGCGAGTTTGCATTGCTAAGAGGTTCCCTGCAAGAACCACTAGTATAGAGCGTTGCTTTTGGAAGTCAAAGTCTTACAAATATGTGGGGCTTTTTATGATTTGCAAACATGTAGAGTGTATATGCAAACTTTTTTTTTTTTTCCTGTGCTGGGGACTGAACCCAGAACCTCCACACTAAGCTGTATCCCCAGCCCTTTTATTTTAAGACAGGGTCTCAGTCACTAAATTGCCCAGGCTGGGCTCGAACTTTGGATCCTCCTATCTCAGCCTCCTAGAGCACTGGGATTGTAGGCATGTACCACCACATTCATTTTATGCAAATATTTAACCATAGGGAGACACTGAAGGATATGGGGATGTGGGGTAAGAATATATAATAAAATAAATACACCATGTCCAAGCTTGCCAGGAAACTGAAAGCTTCCCAATTTTTTTTCTCAACAGAAGCAGACAAAGAAAAAAGTCAAAAAGATGACAGTGAATTAGACTTTTCTGCTCTTTGTCCTAAGGTATTTTCGTTTAGTTCTCAGTTTGTTTCTGTGGTTTAACTGTACATTTATTTATATAAAACAAAGCTGGATTATTTTCCTAATAGATTCCTATTTTATGAGATGACTGAACAATCTCAAAGGAAAATACTCATCTGTTTTTAATACTGTGACATTTGGGGCATTAGTGTAGATTTTTCAGAAAACTTGCCTCTGGAGTTTAAAATGTGCCACTGTATTTATATAGATTAGCCTTACAGTTGCTGCCAAAGAGTTATCGGTGTCTGACACAGACGTTTCAGAAGTGTCCTGGACTGATAATGGGACCTTCAACCTTTCGGAAGGATACACTCCGCAGACAGATACTTCTGACGGTATGCTAGTCTCTCTCTTATTGTTGAGTATACGTAAAAATACATAATGCACCAAAAAGTGTATACACACTTCAGGAAAAGAAAAACTTGTATAAGTATTTAATACTAAATTTATTGAAACATCATAAAAACTCTACTGTATATGTGGACAAAGCAGTCAATTTACTGGAGTCAATGTCTGGTGTGTATTAAAGTATTATGCTGAGTGAGAGAAGCTAAACACAAAAGGCCACACGTTGTACGATTCCATTAATATGAAATGTCCAGAAAAAGCAGGTCCGTATAGACAGAAAGTAGCTTAGTAGTTACTAGGGACTAAGGGAAGAAGGGAATGGTGACTGCTGATTGGTATGAGTTTCTTTTGGGAGGAAGAAAAAGTTCTGGAGTTGGTGGTGATGGTTGTACAACTTTGTGAATATACTAAAACCCCCTTAACTGTACATTTTTAAAAAGTGAATTTTGTGTTATGTTAATGATATCTCAAACACAGTTCCTTTTTAAAAAGTATGAGGAAAAAATCTTTGTCAATCCCTAAATCTGCATTTATTTTGAACATAAAAATTTTAAAAATTACCTTCTGAAATGTCTGGAAGCATTGCTTGAGGCAATAAGGGGAAAAAAGAAAGAGAAAAGCTCATCCTACATTTTCAGACCTTGTCTTTATTAAAAGAGATGAAAATATGCAGGGCAGGCTCTCTGGAGTCTAAAACCAACTCCAGAATTTCTCATATTTGTCTTCAAAGTTAAGTCAGCTTCTTTGTTTTTCGTAATAGGTTAAATATGATTTATGTTAGAGCATGGTATTCTTTCACTGGGGATAGAACTCAGGGCCTTGTGCTTGCTGGGCAAGCGCTCTACCACTGAGCTAAATCTCCAACCCTGAGCATAGTATTTGTTACTGTGCTTTTTGTGAATTCCATCCATAGCATAAATCGAGAGACAAGGCTTGCGCAGTGACTAACCTTTTGGAGTCTCACTGGATAATTTTAAGTGGTCCCAGCCATATACTGAACATATGAGATGACCAAGAAAGAGAACGAGTAACTTGTTTTATACTGGCTTTGTGCGGGAAGGAGGGAGGAGACTGTACAGTGTTTGAAAGAAGAGACTGGGAGCCCCAGTACTGTATAGTCTCGCCTCGCCGCCAGCTGTGATACATAGCTCCCACACGGGCCTTTCCTTGTGTGTTAGAGTAGGAAGAGCACTAGCGCTCACTCATGCTCCATCAATTTTCGATGTCTGCACCTGAGTTCACACTTTAAACCCTAAGATAACAAATACTTTTTATGCATCCTGTCTTAGATTTATATAGCAAGGGGGAACCTCTATGTAAGGCTTTCTTTACTGGAACTGAAAACTTCAAATCACTGTCGTGAGGAGCTCGCTATTACACTAAAAGATGTTCTATAAAAAGTAAAGACAATAAAATCAGGCTGCCTCCTAATCTGATACTGCTTTCAGATGTTCTGAATGTTGGCATGCTCCATTTCAGTGATATTTATAAAGAAAGCCAAATGTTTCTAAGAGCTCTTGGGTTGGATTGGAATACGAGAGCCAGTAGCTAGCTTCTTTTCATTGCTTTAAACAAACACAGGTTACATATACTCTGATAGATCTCCATGTATGGAAATGCTGAGGCTGGATAAAATGTACTTACTCTTTGATGTACCAGAATCCACGGATGTCTGCAATTCACACATTTTATATTTCATGACCATACATGTCCCCATTAGTTTCAGGTGATTCCCGTGTTAGAAGGATGGAATTTTTGTGATGAATTCCTAAACTTTAGTCAAATCCTCAAGCTCATGTTAGAGGCTGAATATTAAGCTGTACAGTATGGACAGCTTTGTGCTTAAGAGGAAAACTGAAGATTTGGGAGATGCGTAGTGTGTTTGCGGGAGACTGTCACAGGCTGGGGACAGGTCTCGTGTATGGTCGAAATGATCCCATTTCACTCAGCAGGCTAGATGAATGCTGAGGTTGCCCGGAAGGGTCAGATTAAAGACAGATTTTAAGTAGATTTCAAATCTGTTAGGGCGCTTAAGCAAGAACTTGTGTTATGCTTTTCACAGATCTTGACCGGCCTAGCGAGGAAGTTTTCTCTCGAGATCTTTCAGATTTTCCATCTGTAGAAAATGGCACGGGAACAAACGATGAAGACGAATTAAGCCTTGGATTGCCCACTGAGCTGAAGAGAAAAAAGGATCAGCTGGACAGTGGCCACATACCAAGCCAGGAAAGGCCGTCGGCAGCTGGGCTCACTCTTCCTCTGAACAGTGACCAAGCCCTTCACTTGGTGAGCAGCCTGGCTGGGGGCGTGATCACAGCCGCGGTGACCGCTGCCATCAAGGACCAGCTGGAGAGTGCTCAGCAAGCGCCCGCTCCGGCTGCGCCCAGTCTGGGAGAGGACACGGACACTGAAGAAGGGGATGACTTTGAGCTACTTGACCAGTCAGAGCTGGATCAGATCGAGAGCGAGTTGGGACTTACGCAAGACCAGGAAGAAGAGGCACAGCAGGACAAGAAGTCCTCCAGCTTCCTTTCCAATCTTCTTGGTGGCCATTGAGCGAAAAGTTTCAACCAAGCAAAAAAACCGCAAAAAACAAACAAACGAAAAAACCCCACAAAACAAAAAACACAAAAAACACAAAAAAGAAAGAAAAATAGAAAAAAAATTGAACTGTAAGCTTTAATGATTACTTTAGATTTTCTTTGTTTTATTTTCCCTTCTGTGGTGAATTAATTGGATATATATCAGCTGACACTGATAGATTGATATTTCTGATAGTCATTTTTATGTGATAAGCATGGAAATTAACTTCATATACATATATACTGTGTTGTCAAAAATATTAGTTGTTTTTAAAGCAAAGAGCAAAAAGAAAAAACACCCAAACACCAAATTATTAAGATCCTTCTATAAGTATTCTTTATAATTAATTTTCAAGCATGCAAAAGTTTACTGTAACTCACTGAAAATATTAACAATTAATTGTGAATATATGCTGTATCAGCTCCCTTATTCCTAATACTTGGAAATAATTTTTTAAAAATTGGTAGATTTTGATGTAAAAAGACAGAAATTATCAAAATATCTTTCATTGAATGACTTGGGAAATATTATCAAAATTAATTTCCTAAGAAAAATTTACAAAATAAGAACTACAGAGAAGCTGGAACATTTCCATGTTCTTTCTGTAGTTGTAGACATAGGCATTCTTGTAAGGTGGCGCACTTATTGACTACCACCTCTCGTCCTGGGATGGGTAATCTTAACTCAGAGGAAGCAGGTAGTTTGTGTATCACATAGATGGAGGTTATGGTGTGACCAGAGATCCCGCTGTTTTGTTGTTCCTTTTGGTCCTCTGTTTGTAATAGGGATGTTGTGAGTACAGATCTAGTCTGCCTCCTCACACTTAAGTTAAATGCTCATATTTTATATTATGTCATGGAAAATGTCGCCTAAAATTGTTAAACTAGTTATCGATCTGTTCTATGGATGATGTGGTCATCACAATAAAGAAATAATAACTCTTGTTTTCTTAGTTTGTATGGATAGAAAAGATAGCTGGCTTTAAAATATTTATTTGCTATTGAAGTCTAAATATGTAATCTGTTTCCTATTGGGAATCTAGAATATAATTTTTCCTTTACCTTAAACCTTTTTAGATTATTTTTTAACAATCAAATTTGGCTTACAGTTTTTAACAAAGGACTAAAAAGCAGAAACCAAGAGAATTTTTTTTTTGTGATATAAACTTTGAGTAGTGTTGAGGGACCATGTCAGCAACTATAAAACTTTTCTGAAACCTTCAGGTACAGCTGGCATTTCTACAGATGCACAGACATCTGAGACTCTTAGAAAGGAAGGATAATCTGAAAACATAGGAAATCTGTGTACCCTCCTTTCATTTCATCCCTTTTCTTATATTTCTAAAGAATAACTGTAGGCAACTAATATTGTAATATGGCTTCTCTTATTTATTTTTTTCTTTCTGAGGTATTAAATTATCTAGACTGAATTTTGCCAAATGTTAAAGGGAAGAAAGTTACCGAAGACTTTCAACAGTGGCTTTTTGTGATTGACTATACTTACTTGTCATTAGCGCCTCCTGTTTGGTGTCCTTTACTGATGATATTGAGAGAGTTTGTGCCTTCGTTATCTTGCCCATCTTGGTACAAATGTAAACCTGTGTTAGAAAACCTCTGAACTGTGTGGTTTTGGGAGAATATACCTGAATTCTATTCAGTAAGAGTTTCTGGACATGAGGGAAAAATACAATCACATATTTATAAAATAGTTGTTACCAGGATTCTTTTTTTTAAATGTGTATGTTTCTTCATTTAAAAAAATATTCTTGGTCATGAAGTCAAAAAGTTTAAACATTTGAATTTCTTCATCGAAGAGAAAATAAGAATTTAAATAACCAAATAATCAAAGAATATGTTATATGTCATTGGACAAGCTTACAAGAAGATAAATTCAAGGGCTTGTATATGTATTTGTATGAACAATAAATCTGGAATAAACGGTTACAAACTGCAGATTAAACTGGGCTTGGGGATGGAAGGGTAGAAAACTGTAGGGTAGAAAACCGTGTCATCAGCATTAATGAGGAGACGTAGCACCTGTCTACAGAGAGGCGCACTGCCGACTATACATGCATTTGACATTACTTGTACAAGAACTTGTGACTGCGAATTTAAACAATAATTGTACTCTTTTCAAAACTTTTAATTCAAACAAATGTAGGAATGTTGAAGATTGTGTGTGTGTGTGTGTGTGTGTGTGTGTGTGTTTGTGTGTGTGTTTGTGGGGGCATTGTTTCTGTGTTGATATAGTAACAAATAAAGCCTATGACTGATCCAGTATGATAGGGGACAGTAAGTCTTTCTTTATCATGAAAAATTAATAGCAGTATTTCTCCAGTATCTTAAAAAACTGATAAAGAATAGTGTGTGAAATATAAGTGGAATGTAGTCATTAAAATGTGAACCATCGTTTTGCTCACTTCCTGTAGAAAGAATGTGTAGCGTACATTTATCATGTGTTTTACTCTGAGACAGTAAAATAATGCTAAAGAAATTGAAGTTGACTTTGGAAGGTCATCTAGGTTGAACAGTCTCATTCTAAAACACTTTCCTTTTTTTTTAACCCTAAAAATCTTCAAAATGATTAAAAAAAAAACCCTGCCCCCTCTCTAGTAGAACATTACAAAAGAAACTTTTATAAGATTTTTACAATTGGCAAATATCTTCAATATATTTAGGCACCTGGTTCTTATTTTAAAAAAGTGCAACTTTATTTTAAAAAGGGGGCAAATGCCAGGATATAATTGATTTTAGCCAGAGGTAAATCCACATTTGTTTAAGAAAAAATTATTGTTAACTGTCTTAGTTACTTTTCTCTCATTGCTGAGACAAAATACCAGACCCCAAAGTTAGGGGAAGAAAGGTTTATTTGGCTCACAGTTTGTAGAGGTTTCAGTCCCCAGTCAACTCAATCTGAGGCAGGGTGGCACGGCAAACAGGCAGAAGGCAGTAAGGTAAGCAAGGGATGCAAGGAAGGGGGACTAACCAGCTTCTTCCTGTATCTTATATTTTATCCAGGCTGCTAGGATTGATTTAGTCATCAATCAGTGGATTGATTTAGTAATCACACACCCTTAATCCCAGCATCACACACTCTAGAACCAGCAAGCTCTTACCACATAAGGCTTTGGGGGGACATCTAGACACAAACCATAGCATTAACTTTTAAATTTTCTGTTTATCACTTAATGTATTTCTTTTCACTGCTCTATTGGTGTTACGTGTAAGACCAGAGAGTATTGTGAAAAGCCTCGTTGGACTATGGTAACACAGATCATTTGTATCATGATGATGTTAGAAAGTCTCAATCATATTTTTGTGTATTATTCCTCCATTTCCACTGCAGCATTTCTGTTAGAAATGTTGGAAATATGGATTCTGGTTATGATGTTAATATTATAACCTTATGACATAATGGCAAAGTCATATGACAGCCCTAAGCCTCAGCCTGTTTCCCTAAACATAAAATAAAGGTTAATTCATATCCTCTCCAACAGGGATGCTTTGAGAATGAATGAATACACAAGTGTCTGAAACAATTTTGGGTAAAAAAGGCTGCATAAAACAAAACATGGATTTTTTTTCTGCCTGTGTTCCAACTAAGCTATTATTTTAAATATTAAAACAAAGGCAACCAACAAGTACAGTGCCTGCTTACAAGAAAACTCTACAAACTTCCCTTAATGGGTCTAGCACTGTATTGGACTCAAAGTGCAAAGTATGTGGAATAAATGGATGGAAAGTATGGCAAAAATGTCTGTTACTTATGTTGGCTCTGTGGACCATGTGTAAGCTTCTGTACTGGTCACTTTCAATGCGTCTAAAACTTACTGACCATGGGACTCTAGGAAGGTCACCTACCAATCTTGTATCAGTTTCCTTCATCTACAAAACAAAGATAAAATAGTGCTGACCTTGTAGGTTGTTGGAGGGATTAAATATCCCAAGGCTGAGGCTGGCAAATGATGGTCAGGAGCCAACTCTAGTCTGCTGTGCATTTTTGTATGGGGTACACGCTAAGAATGATTTTCACATTCTTAAATATTTGATAAAAAAAACCCAGGAGTCTATTTTGTGACATGCAAAAATATATGAAAATAAAATTTCAGTATCCATACAGTCTTATTACAACACATCCCTAATCTATGATTGCTTCTATGTTATAGTGCTGAATAGTTGGGATAGAGACAATAGGCCTCCAAAGCCCAACCTATTTCACCTGGCCCTTTACAGGAAAAATACACTAATCCTTGGATTAAGACAGAAAACTCTGAAGTTACTAGGATCCTGTTTACTTCTCATGACTCTGCAATTAAGTGGTATCTGATTCCATTTTCTGTTGCTATAATAGGGCCTATGAGGCTAGGCAAGTTATAAATGAAAGACACTTATTTAACTCCCAGTTCTGGAGCTCCAATAACACGGCATTAACATCTGCTTGGCTTTGTGGTGAGGGCCATGTTCTGCTCCATGCATGGAGGAAAGGCAGAAGTGAAAGTGGGTGTATATGTAAGAGGGCTCACATTGTGGTGGGCATGGGGGTGACGAGCTTATAAACAAATCACTCTTGTGGTAACTAATCTAGTCCCTGAAGACCTGATTTATCCTTGAGAGCCCTAATCCAGTCTGGAGAAAACTGACTCAGCCTCTCTGGGCATAATCCATTCCATTCGAGAGTCCTGGGCTCCACTCGCAATAAGTGGAATTGAGAGCACTGTGGTGCAAAATAGGGTAAAACTGTCCAAGGTTACAGAGCTAGTGAAGGAGAAAACCAGCTCGACCCCAAAGCCTATCCTCATTCCAGTTCATTGGAAAAATAATACAGTGGAGAAAACGATGCCCCCTTGAAGAGGAAAAGCAAAGAAAACGGAGCATTCAAAGATGCTGAAATGGGAGGATCATGAAAACACAGTGAAGGAGGTGGGGGGGGGTAAATGCCTGAAGAATGAGTGCTAGGAGAATCATACAAAAATGATAAAACACAAGGAAAAGTAAAACCAGGAGTTCTTTACTTTTTATAGCTATCTGTCTGGTTTACTTCTTAAAGAAGCTTGAAAATATATTGTTTTTCTTATTCCAGCTGATGACTGATGCTAGTTACATTTATTACAGTGAGCGTCTGTCCGGACAGCTCAGCTACTTCGAAAGGTTTTGACAATCTAAGCCAAGTTTTCTGGAATAAAAACCACCACTGGACTTGACTTTTGCACTGCAAGATTTTTCTCTTAATGCAGCTGGACAATCTGTGTGCCAGAACTGTTCTTGCATTGATACAGCAAGGAAGAGTGCCTGCCCTCGTGGAGTTTATATTCCACATGCAGATGTCCAGTGTGTGTGACTAGCCATTCTCATTTGTTCTTGAATGCGGGGCTTGCAGTGCTGATTGGGAAATCAGGGATAAATGACAAATGGCAGTGGTGTCCAGTCTCTCAAAGTGGGCTACAAAGACCAACCTACTCCATTCTCTTGTATTTATGCCTTTATGTAATCCCTTTTCACATTAAATAGGGCTGACCTACATTCGAGTACACAAATCGTGGAAATAACCGTGTGAGCAAAAAGGAAAGGATCTGAAAGATGACCAGCAAGACATACCTTGTTAGAGAACATAAAAAATGTCACTGTGACCAGCAGGGTGAGCAAGGTGGAGAAGCCAGCCTGATAGAAGATCAGAAGTAGGAGTTGAGGTGTAGCAGGCACTCAAGGGCCTCTTAAAATACCGAGGAAGATATTTGAATTTTATTTCTCGTGCAGGGAAGCCACTGGAGGGTTTTGAGCAAAACGAGCAGCACAATATGACATCCATCCATCCATCTATCTATCTATCTATCTATCTATCTATCTATCTATCTATCTATCTATCTATCTCTCGGTGCAATATTGGCAGCTTAGATCCTGAACATACTGTCCAAATCCGTAACAAAGTTGATTCTAGTGCTGCTGGGCTGTGCTGATGAATCTGCCAACTCCCCAAGCCTTTGAAGCTCATATTTTCTATAAAATTGTGCTGTCTTTTATATATGGTGCTGCCCGGGCAACCGAGACATGAAAAGGGTCAGTATGAATTGAGATGAGCGGTTGAGTAAAACACACTCTGGATTTCTAAGATTTAATGCCAGCAGAAGAATGTAAAGTATCTCATTGATTCTTTTAGGTTGATTACACGATGAAATGATATTTTGGATGTACTGGGTTAAATAAAATGTATTATTAGAAGCAATTTTACCTATTTTTACCTTTAAAAAATGTGGCTGCTATCAGATTTAACACTACACCTATGGCTTGGCTGTGCTACATGCACCTAGTAGGCAAACCTTCCCTTTTTAGGGTCTGGCCAAAAGCGCGGCCTCAGGAAGGTCGAGGCTCCGGCCCTGAAGTCCGGTGAGCCAGGCCTGCGGGGCGGTACCGGCTCAGACCCAGGACTTTCGCGGCCTCCATTCACCCGGGGCGCGAGGTCCGCAGGAATCCCGACCGCACTCCTCGGGGCCTCCCAGGGAGGGAAGCAGCCCGGGGACCTCGCGCCCCGCTTCTAGCACTGCGGTCGCCTGCACCGCCTCGCACCTCACCCCACAGCCTCTTTTACCCGAAGACGGTCACCGGGAGGGCGTGGCACCCTCCCCGCCACACCCACACCCGGCGGACTGGGCGGATCCAGGATCTGACCCGTCATTGGCTAGCTAGACTTCCGGGGCGTGTCCACGGGCGAGAGGCGGGACTTCCTATCCAGCTGTCAATATTTTCCGGTGTGTGCCGGAAGTTCCTGCAGTCAAACTCGGGAAGTCAGGCGCTTCGTGGCTCTTCCTGTCTACTGAGACGAGGTAAGGTCTTGGATCTCGTGGGCCAGAACGCTGATCGCTAAACTCCTGGCTTGGTCGCCTCTTACCTCTCGCCTAGCGATGGCGACGTACACCTGCATCACCTGCCGGGTGGCGTTCCGCGACGCGGAGATGCAGCGGGCCCACTACAAGACGGACTGGCACCGCTACAACCTGCGGCGGAAGGTGGCCGCCATGGCCCCGGTCACCGCCGAAGGCTTCCAGGAGCGAGTGCGTGCCCAGCGGGCCGTGGCGGAGGAGGAGAGCAAGGGCACGGCCACCTACTGCACCGTCTGCAGTAAGAAGTTTGCTTCTTTCAACGCCTACGAGAATCACCTCAAGTCCCGGCGGCACGTGGAGCTGGAGAAGAAGGCCGTGCAGGCGGTGAATCGGAAGGTCGAGATGATGAACGAGAAGAACCTGGAGAAGGGACTGAGTGCGGACGGTGTGAACAAGGATGCCATGAACGCGGCCATCCAGCAGGCCATCAAGGCTCAGCCGTCCATGTCCCCCAAGAAGGCTCCCTGTGTGCCCGCAGAGGAGTCCAGCAGGGCCGTAGCCGCCGGTGGACGTGGGGCGCACGACCGAGACCCCGCAGAGAAACCGCCCCGACTGCAGTGGTTTGAACAGCAGGCGAAGAAGTTGGCCAGGCAGCAGGGGGAGGAAAGCGAGGAGGAGGAGGAGGACCTGGATGAAGAAGGTGATGGCACGGTTTGGGGAGGAAAAGAAGTTGGTGCCCCTTAAGTTTCCTGATTCAAACCTGAGGGGTATGAGTGTGCGTAAGTGAAAACGATGAGTGAGGGCGTTTCCTTGCTTTCTGAAGTGTTTTTTCAGGCCCGTATCGTCGCAGGGAATTTTGCCTGTTAGGTTCTCTATTGTACAGTCAGGGCTCATAACAACACCTGGGAAAAATAGGCTTAATTAATATTTGTAGGATGAATTGATGTCTCGTCTGTTTTGGGCAAGGAACTTTCAGACATCTGCATAGGAGAACATGCTGTTGGCACACAGCTTGCAGAATTTGACATTCTAGTGGGTTTCCTGTTATAGTGGGTCGGTGCCCAGTTTAGTTATTAAAACTGAATGAAGGACTCAAAGTCAACTAGCAAATCTGAAAAGCAGAGCTTGAGCCAGCAATGTAGTCACTTCAATTTTATGAGCTATCTATTTCTTCTCTCTTCACTCTACATCCTGTTAACACTGATAATGTAAGTCCATGTCTTAGGCCATCTGTGCTCCTGTAAAACCCCTGAGGCTGGATAGCTTATTAGCAATATAGATTTATTTTCCCAGTTTTTGGAGGCCAACATCAAGCTGCTAGCAGATTCATTGACTGTTGAAGGCCTGTTCCATGGTGTGTGTGGGTGGGGGAGTGTTTCTTATGATTTCCTCACATGATGGAAATGGCAGAAGGGACTAGCCGGTTCCCTCAAGCCCATTTATAAGAACCCTCATTTATTCCTGAGGGCAGAACACCGATCACCTCCTAGAAGGGCCCACCTCTTAGCATCATCACACTGATGATTAGGTTTCAGCAGGGAAGGGCAATTACCCTGTAGGAGTTTTTGTTGTATCCTACATTGCCTCACATATGCTCCGAAGTATTCCAGTGAAATAGTAGATTTTTTTGTTTTGGGAGGGGCCTGCTGGGGATTGAATTTAAATAGACATTGTTATAGCAGTTTGTAAAATTATTCAGCCATATGTCAGACCACTGAACTGTGTGTCCAGCACTGGGCTAGGTCCTGCGAAGCATAGGAAGGAAGCCCAAGACTGCTTCACAGAGGTTACTGTGTCCTGGAAAAGAAAGCGTAAGAAGGTTTGTTAGCCATACCAACTTGTCTGTGGTCAGTGAATGGCTAAAATTGAGATTTTGAAAGAGGAACGTTTTCAAGGGGATAAAATCGGTGCCCAGTCTCCCCTGATATACCATTTTGTATGAATCATTGTGCTCTCTTTGATTGCAATTACCACTTTCCTTAAATTAACTGTCTTTTTCAAAACTCTGGCTTGAAGATTGGGAAGATATTGATTCTGAGGAAGAAATGGAGTTGGAAGATACTGAAGGTGTGGATGACTTGGAAGGGCCAGATGGAGAGGAGGGAGAGGCTGGGGAAAGCCCGCCCCTAGGAGCCATCCCAGTAACGGACTGCTTGTTTTGTTCCCATCACTCAAGCTCCCTTGTGAAGAATGTGGCTCACATGACTAAAGTCCACAGCTTCTTTATTCCTGACATAGAATATCTTTCTGACCTTAAGGGACTGATTAAATATTTGGGTAGGTATAACAGCTTTCCTTCTAGTGAACAAATGCCTATTATTGGGGGGCAGGTCTTAAGGGAACATCATTAGTTTTGTGTTTGTCATCAATACTGATTTAACTACTTGCTTAGTTTGTGAAGATTAAAAACTTGGGGAATGATTTTTGAATTGCAGAGATGAATGGCGAGATTTTCTGTGACTGAAAGAAAGCTTTTGTTCATATTTTTCGCTCAAATTATTTGACCAGGAGAAAAAGTTGGTGTTGGGAAGATTTGCTTGTGGTGCAATGAGAAAGGGAAATCCTTCTACTCCACGGAAGCTGTGCAGGCACATATGAATGACAAAAGCCACTGTAAGCTCTTCACAGATGGTGACGCTGCTTTGGAATTTGCAGACTTCTATGATTTTAGGTATGTCTGGAACCTGTTATTTGAATTGCCATCATGTTTTCATTGAAGCGTTGTTGTACACTGTATTCTTAATCCATAGAACACCTCTATCTGGGTTAAGAAGAAAGATCCATTTGAGTTTAATACATCTAGGAAGGAGAAGATCTCAGGCCTAAACTGAAGTTTGCCTGACTTGTTTTTATAGTTAAATGGTCAGGGGTACAGTTTTACGGGTTACCCGTGAACAGAGGTATAGAAATTCCATTATATGTTTTCAGTTCTCCAAGAGACCTTGAGTTACAGGCTGTTTCCTAAGAGAGTTGAGATGGTGGCTAAAGTAGGTAAAACCCTGGCATTTGGTGGTGAAATTATCCCGTAAATTGTTAAACCTAACTAGAACCTTTAACAGCTCATACATTGTGCAGCAAATGTATGTTAGGTGCTTACAAACAACTACTTCCTGTTGTCAAAGTGCCTACGCTGTAACACAGCCATAAACAAGCATGCACAACTCAGGTGATACTGGTGTTCAGAAAAGTCTTGGTCTTTTAAAACTTCTTTTTGCGTCTTCTCCCTGATTTCCTATTTTGCAGTTGAAGACTTACATACAGTTGGTGGACATAACTAAGGGGTTAGAGGTGGTGGCCCTGAAGAAAATGGCCTGCTGGGTGTGGCAGTAGCCAGTATTTACCCTCTCAAATTTCCTGTCAGATAGCGGTGTTTATAGCCCTTTGACCTGTGTTCTAATGAGAGTGGTCAAAGCACATACCAGATTAAGGCAAGAGGCTGTAGCCAGCCACCGGCCTGGAATGCTGCAGAGCTGAGTCACTGAGTCTCTCACCTTGTGGTCCACACCTGCTTTCTGTGTATTCAGGGCCTCACACATCTCATCGATTTCAGTATCTCTTTGTAGGCTTATGACTCCCAAATTCGTAGCTTTGTACAACCTTCCCCTTTTGCCTAGACTTACGTATCCAGATGTCTTTTGCATTTGTACTTTATCCAAAATCAAACTTCTCCTGTGCATTGTAACCTGCTCCTCCCCAAGTGAGTGGAAATTCTGACCTCCCAGTTAAGCCAAAAGCCTTGCAGTCATCTTTTTTATTTTATTTTATGTTTTCATGAATCTATCACTAGATCCTGCTCTGTCTACCTTCGGGTTATCTTCCACATGTGACTCCTCATTTCCTCCACTACTGCTCTCTGGGTCCAGGTCTTAGTCTTTTAAAAGTCACAAGACTTATGCATTGTGTCCTCCCTGATCTTCTTGCTTCTTTCTTACCACCTACATTCTGTGCTCAAAGGTAGTCACAGTAATTCTTTTACAGCATTCAGTCAGACCAAACTGCTCAGAATCTTCCAGGGCTTGTCTTACCTAAAGAAAAAGCCAGAGTTTAATAGCCCACAAAGTCCCCTGTGTTCTGGTCATTCTGGTCACAGCTCTGGTTGTGGCGTTTTCTGTTTTTTGCTTTGGATTCCTAGCTGACCTAATACACAGTGTGTTTCTCAGGACCTTTGCACTTCCTGTTACCTCTGCCTATTACCTGCTCAGGTAGTCATACTTTATAGAATGGTTTCTTTAGAAATGGCTTGCCAATCAAAAGTATTCCAGGTCCTTCTTGGCTTGAACAAATAATTAGATGAAATAAGCCAAAAATGGTGCCAAAAAGTTTATTTGAAAGGTGTGGGTGAATAGATACAGAAGAAACCAGCTCTGCAGGGCAGACTCAGGCTGAACAAAGAGAAAAAGAGAGTAAAAGCAAAAATAAAAGTACACGCCATATCTGAGAAACGCAGCGTGGGCTACCATGTGAACTCATGATAGAACTTTCTGTGATGGTTAGTCTTTTATGCCGTCCACATCTCATGGGAGCTCCCGAGAAGTTCTGTAGATGGTCCTGGCGTTGCCCGGGGGTGTTGTAATTGACAGGTCCTGCTCATTTCCGGAGCCAGCCTTGTTGTGCCCTGTCTCCTGTATCAGGACGACTTGTCCTTTCACTTGCTGCAGAGCTTGGCATGGATTTTCTTTCCCAGCGTAGCCCTTCCTGACCACCTTTCCTAAATAGTAACACCCGTCTAATCTGTTTATCCTCTTTTGTTTATCCCCATAGCCTTTACTGCTATTTTATATGTTATTTACTTACTGTATCTTAGAATCTGTGGGTTTTGTTGTTGTTTACTGGATGTTGCTCAGACTGTCAGTTTGAATTAAAATTTATAACTAATGTTAGTGGTTCAAGAAGCGAATTTCTGAGTCTAAATGTTGCTGTTTTGGACTTCATTCATGTACAGAGTTTATTCTGTTCCTAAAAATGAGAGATGGTATACGCCTTCTTAAAAATGAATATTAAATGATTTACTTAAATCATTTAAATAGATTTAAAAAACTTGCTAATGCTCAATAAAGAAAATTTAGAAAATGGAAAATCTTCATGCACAAAACCAGCGTTTATTGGGTGCCTACAGCCTTCTAGACACTGTTCAGATAAGTACATTATGTGTATTCACTTTGTTAGAAAATGAACAAATTTCCTATAATTCCATCCTTGCTCCCAAGTAACTAGGGTCAACTTGTGTTTGACTTGAATTAACAGACACATGTGATACCTAATTCAGTCCAGTGAAAATTTAAATATAACAAGCATCCACATCGAGAAACAATATTAATAATAGCCTGACATTTCTCTGATGTGTATTTCTAGGAATTATCCCTCCAGACTCCTAGACTAACTACTGTTCTGACCTATAACTACGTAGATAGGCCTGTCCTCTTTTTGTCCCTCAAATAAACAGGATTGTAAAGAAATCACCCTTTTCAGTGTGGCCTCCTGTTCCATTTCATCTCCATGGAACTCACCTGTACCGCTCATGCAGCCTCAGACCCTTCTCATTGTTGGAGAGGGGAGTGTTGCATGTTCCATGGTACCTGACCTGCTGTTAATCCACAGTTCAGGGCTCTTACAAGCTACACTGCTACCTCATCTGGAGTCTTGGCAAATGTGTACATGTTATCCATGGTGTGTATTCTTAGGAGCTGGGCCAGAGGATATGCATATGTTCAGTTTCAGAAGATGCTGTCAAAGTGTTTTCCAAAGTGGCTCTCCATACTCCCACTCTGAGGGAGACTTTTTCATTTTAGCCACTTTGGTGGGTGTATAGTGATTTTAATTTGCATCTCTTATGATTAATGTGACTGAGAGTCTTTTGTGTATTAATTGGCCATTTGGAGATCTTTTTAATGAAGTATCTATCCAGTCTTTTGTACATTTTTCTGTTGGGTTAAATGTCTTTATGTGCATTCATGCAACTGTTTGCCATGTATATAAGTAAAAAAGAATTTGTGAACATTTCTGGGGCAGATTCTTCTAGAACTTCACTGTCCAGTGCAGTAATTACTACATATACTTTTGTGATTATTTAAATGAATAAAAGCTAAGTTTAAAAAATTTAGTCCTTTATTCATATTATATTACACGCATTCTGAAATGTGTTTCAAAGCCCACATGTCTGGAGCTACTATGTGGGATACACAGACATGAAATGTTTGTATCATCACAGAATTGTGGTGGGTGCCACTGTCTCAGAACTTGTTTTTATAATGGTTAATTTGACTGGAGCTGTATGTCCAGTTCTGCAGTCTTTCTCTGCATTTGGAAAACTTCTTTTATAGTTCTTTTGCTCACTTTTGTTACACAGAAATGCAAACAGGTTGTTTTCTTTCCAGCACTGTTCAACTGGCAGCCTCTATACCTTTTTAAAGTAGCTTGTGGGTTTGCCCCCTTTGCAAATGCAATTCCTGTTCTTTAGTTAGATGTGAAGTGGCCTATTAACGCCATTTCAATGTTTCAGGAGTAGCTATCCAGATCACAAGGAAGGGGAGGACCCAGATGAGACTAAGGAGTTGCCCTCAGAAAAGAACTTGGAGTATGATGATGAGACTATGGAGCTGATTCTGCCTTCAGGTGGGTACATTTGTCAAACACAGCTTGCCAGCAGTGGGCCTGTGGAGGAGGGGGGTCCCCCTCAGGGTCCTGCGGTCCTGGTGGAACATAAAGCTTAACACCATGTGTTCTCATGGACTTGTAAACTCTGAAGATCACTGCTTAGCTCTCAGTTGGCTGGTTAGTTTAAATTGGATCAATATTTTTTGCTCTTTTATGATATGATTCAGAATGTTTTGATTAGGTGCTTTAAAAAAAACATCTAGGGCTTTATCCATTTGTTCCTTGTCTTTGGGGAGCAAGGGTCCTGGGTGGGCGTTTCCTGCTAATCTTGACCTTCCTCTCACTCTTGGGACTGATTCCTGTGTCCTGCGTTGCTCTGACTCCGAGGGCTGGCTGGTCTGGTGTGTGTGGACCAACCGAGTGCCTGGGCTGCCTGGCTTTGTTTAGTTGTAGTGGAGGCTTGGAGTTTGAATTCTGCCTTCTCCTTGGGGAATAAGGCTCGTGGTGGGAATTTACCCCAAGTATGAGAAGAGGAAGAATGATCCTGAATAAAGTTTTGCAATTAGCTGGCAAGAATGGGGGGCACTACAGAGGGCACAGTGAGAAGCGGAAGGGAAGTGAGTGGTGGGGCTGATGATGAGATCCAAAGGATGCCTGGCAAGGCTCCAGTCAGACCCTGTCACCTTCTTTTAACATAAGGCACTCTATATGGTTGAGAGACTTTCTCTACATTACACACCCAGTCAGTGAAGCCTCTTGCCCGCCTCCCCTCACTGCCGGGGGAGGCAGAGCAGTGCCCCTGCGGCGGCGGCGGCTTCCATGAAGGAGACCAAGCCTGAGGTCTTGCTTTCTGCATAGAGCCTTGCTGCTGAGGTGCGGATGGCGTGCAGGGCCTGTCGTGGAAACACGGCTCTTCCTCTAGTAGTGAGGAGGTTAGATTGCAGTACAGTGCTGTGGCCTGTACAACACAGAGCTGTGAAAGCCCAAGAATAATCACAGCAAGTCGTGTCTGTTCTTGGCTTCCTCTCGTGAAAGTGTGATAGAGACATGAGCAGTCATCTGTGGTTTCCACACATGCAGATTCAACCAGTCAGGAAGCAAAATTAGATTTGTACCAGAAAAGTACAGAAATATTTTCCTTGTCATTATTCCTGAAATAATACAGTATGACAACCATTTTCCTAGCATTTGTATCACATGGGCTATTAAAAGTAATCTAGATATAATGTAAAGTATAGAGAAGGATGTGGTAAGGTAGTTGCCCAGCCTGGCTTCAAACTTGAGATCCTCCTGCATCAGCCTTATAAGTAGCTGGGATTACAGGCATGTGCCACTGTGCCTATTCTGTACCACTTTGTATAAGGGACTTGAGCACCCTTGGATTTTGGCATTTGAGGGCAGGGTCCTAGAGCCAGTCCCCTACAGATACTGAGGGATGGTCTGATGTTTGATGACTTACTTTTCAAGACTGGTTGGCCACTAACTTCTCCTTTTAAACTGTAGAACAATGCAACAGCAGACCTTGAATAAGTTGTATAAGCTAAGTCCTTATGATACTGTGTCTGACATGTAGTAGGGTCACTGTGTGTTTGCTTCAGTTTGCTTTTACTTTAGCACACATTACAAAAATATTGATGATAATAAGAATATCCTGTTTGAGAATTATAATATATTTGAGAGAAAATTTCATCTGGGTTTTAGATTTTTGAAATTTGGAATAAAAAATAAGGACTCCCGAGCTATGTAGAAAACACATTTTCCTGGGGTGGTTCCATTTCTACGGTTAACCAAAGCCAGGATAGCTATCTTTTTAGGTTACTTTTCTCCCACACCTAGAGGATCTGGCGGCTCGTAAATGTCTGTCTTCGCTTTCTCGTGATCCACTGGTCTGTGTCACTGTTGTGGTGCTCTGCCTGGCCACTCCAACCTCACTTCCTCACGACCACCGGATCCTTCTCTGTGGACACCGTTCTCTGTACTCTCTGCGGCCTTGCTGGCTGCCTTCGCCTCCTGGGTGCCCGGAGTCAGTCCAGCCCTTCCGCCTGGGGACCCTGCTCCGCTGCCTCGGCCCCCAGCCACAGCCCCTCATTGGGCCTCCACACACGCCACTGCCCGACTTGCCCCTCTGCCCCCTTGAGATGCGTCTTACCTAGGTCCACCCTCCGGGAAGCCTTCCTGACTTCTCGCCGTCTCTTTACCAGGTAACAGGAGTCTCCTGCTCCCTGGACACGTGTCATAACTTTCACTTCGTCCCTCTGCGACTGTTGCCTTGCTTGCTCCTCTTCCCCCTTTACTGTTAAAAACCTGACACGAATATAAATGGACGCGTAGTAATTGTACATATTGTGGGGTGCAGTGTGGCATTTCAGTACGTGGATAGAGTAGTGTTTGATGATCCAGTCAGAATAACTAGCACATCTGTCAGCTCAGATGCAGATCATTTTTTTGTGTTGAGAATATTAAAATCTTCTCTTAGCTATTTTGAAATAATTGTCCTCAGCCATCCTTATGCCCCTGTGCTGTAGAACATTATGAGTTAGTCCTTTTATCCAGCTTCCTATTACTTTTGAAAACAAAGACTGCTGCTTTTGTCTCTTCTGCTCAGTATAGGGTCTGAGACATAAGCGCCAGATAGATGTTTGTTGCCTGAGAAGGTGGAGGCCGCGTGTAACAGGAGGGCAGGGTTGATTCCCTGGGGCCTGTCGCAGTGGAGGAAAAGGAGGCGGTGGGGCTACAGTCGTAGTCTGTATCCCTCTGGGTCGATGAAGGAGACTGCTTGCCTCTGTGTCATGAGATGGAAGAAGAAAATGGCCTGTGTCCTTGTCCACAGCTGTGGCTCTAGTTTCTGAGTCTTGTCATTTTAAAGACCGGATGGTACCCTTAGGCCTGCTCTTTGATGTGGATGAAGGAGTGAGGAAACTGGTCTGCCGCTGGAGAACTGCAAATGCTGTCCTGTAGACAGACTGACTCAGGAAAGACCTAGTCAGTAGGCAGAAACTGTTGCCACACCCCAAGCGTTCTTAATTAAGCTGTGTGGTGTTTTTTCTTTGTGGGCACCTGCATTTTTCAGGGGAGAGGTGGTAGCTTATTGAAAGCCTCTGTGACTTAGAGAAGATGGAGAGCCACAGACAGAAACATCCAGATACAAATCACAGTCATCAGGATGACTGAGACCCTAGAATGGATTTTGTTTAAACGGGTGCACATATGGATTTCTGGGGAAATACAGATTCATCTAGGCCGACACAGTGCTTTTCATGTTGCCCGTATTACCCTCTTGGATTTTACAAACCAAGCGTGCTTTAGTCAGTCGGTGGCGTTTACAGTGAGGCAGGACGGTCTGCTGGTTCGCTCTCCTGTACTGCAGTACTGGTTGGGCGGGTTGTAACGAACCAAGAAAACGCTGACTGAGTGCTATATAAGAGTGTAGCAGCAGCGAATTTAATCACCTCTTTACCTCTTGGAACACGTTTTCTCCTTGGAAACCTCTTCAGTATGTGGCTTTGTGTGACTGAGTTAGTGCAGATGTCCTGTTGAAGCCCATTTGGTAAGGATTCTATTGCATAGAGCTTATTGATACTTAGCCAGCTACATTTAAGAGTTTGCTTTAAGCCGATTTCAGAAGCAGCAGCTGTAATAGCCCAAGTCTAGTCATGCAGCTTTGTATCTAAAATCAAGTAGGTGATCCCAAGGCCAGTGACAGAAGTGTCCAGTAGAGAGCGCTGTGAGCATTTCCTTGGACGGTTCCTCACACTGTGTTCGTTGCTGTCCAGCCCTTGTGGAGAACGCTGGTGTGGACCACACAGTGCTTCAGCTCTGGACTAGCCAGACGAAACTGTTGTTGCTCTGTGAGAGCTGCATAATCGATCTTGGGAAAACTGCAGTTCCAGGTAGTTTGTTTTCCAGTGTCCGGTGGCATCAGTCTCTTGGCTGTTTGTTAAGCAGGAACGGACAGTGTGTGAGGGAGAGCTGGATGCACAGCGTGTGTCCACCGAAACTCAGATGCGCCCAGTCTGCTGGTCACTGGACGGTCACACTGTGTTCTAGGGCACTTTGGCTCGCCAGAGCCATCCTGAGCTCTGCTTGGCGCTTTTCACCCGGGGCTGATGTCAGGTGCCCCTGTGCTTGGTTCAGGGACAGGAAGAGCCCCAAACACTGTTTCCACTTCTCTGCCAGCTCCTGGAAACTAAGATGTATCTCTAAATGTCGCTTAGGAAAATGTATAATGTGTAGTTGTTACCAGCATTGTCATTTACTGGCTTGGGGATTATTGTCATTGCAAACCTGAAGCTTTATGACCTAACTGTAAATAGAAAATCACTGTGGATACTGCTGGGCTTTCCTTGTGGGGCCTCTTTTTAAGCTTGACTCTGTACATTGGTTCATCATACTTATTTCTTGTGGCCCAGGAAGCTTGTTGGGCCTCCTGTGCTGCCGGAACAGTCACGTTGAGGAGAAGCACATTTTCATCTGTACTGGCATCCAGATACCGTGTCTTCTGAGTATGATCACGAAGTGGGCCCTGAAATACAGAAAAGTGTTCCTCTATTTGTGTAGCAAGTCAGTTGTTTTCCAGATGTCTTGCCAGGTATAGAGACTTAAAATAACCTCCTCAATCAACAGTTTCCCTCCCAATTTAAAGTTCTGTGTCCTAAGAGCAGATGCAGCCTTTTGTATCATTTTTAGTATCCATTTCATGGTCTTTTTACCCAAAAGATTCTGAAAGATTGATACACATGTGAAACTTTTCTGGAGACTGTACACAAGGCTCTGCCCAGCCCCGTTTCCCTTAATCATTTGCAGCGGCAGCAGCTGTCTCACGGCTCGTTCGGGAAGGTTTTGGGTTGCCTGTGTGCCGATTAACATTCTCAGAAGATCATAGCTCAGATGCCTTTAGTGAGCCCTCAGTGGACCTGGTTTCCCTGGCTCAGGCTCCCCTTTTGAGAGCCATGGCTCGGGGGGGAGCCTGGAAGCTGGTCCTCCCGAAGCCTTTTCTTTTCGGTTTTTCAGCTGTGAAGCTAAGGCGCAGAGGTAGGCATTCTCCTGTAAGGTGCCAGACAGGCAGGAGTTCAGGCTCCACGCACCCTTGTATCTCTGCAGCGGCTGCTCAGCGCTGCTCTGTGGTCCCAAAGCAGCCGGTGGGAACATGTGCAGGGACGGGTGTGGCCGGCTTCAGGAGGATGGAGGCTGCTGGGGTGGCTTTGGTCCTTCGGCTGTCGTGTGCCACACTGTGATTCTTCCATCAAGTGCGCCTCACCTTGAAACAGGAATCTTGAGTTGTTCCACCAGTTAATATCTTCCCACCTCAGGTTTACAGGCCAAGGCTTTGATGGCCATTGCCTTTGTCCTGTGGATTTCTCATTTGAAATGTAGTCTCTTTTCTTTTTTTCTCTGTACTATAATTGGTAGTGGCCTCTGAGATGATGGTACATGATCATATATTGGAATACCATCAAAATATGCTAGAAGGTAAACTTCGAAATTAATTCCTGAAAGCATGATCAACTCATAGAGTTTTACCAGATTTTTCTGAATAAGCAAAAACTGTAGAGAGAATTCTACTTAGTCATCTTTTAAAATTCTAGTTCATCGGGTGATTTCCATCCTTTAGGAAGTGCCGGGCAGGGTTCTCAACCTCAGCACTATTGGCAGTTTGGTCCAAATAAGCCTTTGTTGATGGTGGCCTGTCTTGTGCGTTTTAAGATGTGTAGTTGCATCGCCGGCCTCTAGCCACTAGATGCCGGTAGCGCTCCAGTCGCGACAACCCAAAGTGTCTGTAGTGAGGACCAAATGTCCCCTGTGGGGTAAAAATTGCACCTGTTAGCAAATCACTGCAATCATTTAAACAAAGCAACAGTAGACTGATTTCTCTTCTGGACCCTGACTATGGTTTGTAAACCTAAGTATCTTCTTTATTTAAAAAAAAAAAATCTAAAAATCGCTTATCTCCTTATCCCCTTAGCCCTTTAATTGGAATTAGTATAAATATTGTATGTAAGTACAAGATGCTGTTTTCATTGAACAGTGACTTGCATTCTCTTTTTAAAAATCTATCCTTGGCTTGCTCTTTGTTTTACTCTATATATTTTTAAAGTAGATAAAAATACTGTCTCTTCTGGCTCATCGGTTTTCCAGCTACCTCCCCTTGAGATCTGACTTGGAAAGCCCTGGCCTTAGAGCTCTGCCTTGCCCGAAGTGTCCAGCCCATTGTTTAAATGTTGCCCTTTGAACAACAGGTGCCAGAGTGGGTCACCGCTCCCTGATGAGATACTACAAGCAGCGATTTGGCTTGTCGAGAGCTGTGGCCGTTACCAAAAATCAGAAGGCCGTGGGCAAGGTCCTCCGACAGTACAGAGCCCTGGGCTGGACTGGCAGCACAGGTATGTGGACGTCTATACCTGCAGCGAGCCCGCGGACTTACGCTTGCAGATGGGCTCAGGTGATTTTGTTTGTGTTGTCCTCACGGAGCTTCTGAGGGAGGCCAGACTTCTTGGCTCTAGGGGGTTTCCATTGCCACTTTCCATTTCCATTATGTTTGTGGCAGTCAGCAGAGGCCAGACTTAGAAACTTCGTATTCCTGGCACAATACCTTTATATACACCATTAAGTTTTTCAAAAACTGTTAGTTACAAAAAGAACATTTAGTTAGCATTACAGGTTGAAACTATCCTGCAGGCTACCCAGAGGAATTAAATCACATTCCAGGGCTGACAGCTTGAGCAGTGGAGTCGAACATGACTTACATGATATACCTAGATCCTCATGTGATGAGCATGAGTAATTTAATTAGTCTAAGCTTCTGTTTCCTCACTTCTTAGCCGAGATGTTAATAAAAGAACTGACCTTTCGGGCCAAGAGGGCCGACTCTGGGAAGCCAAGTGTGATACGGGGCATGACGCAGCAGAGTTAGATTCAGTCCCCTTTTTTGCAATTTTTCCATAGAAAACTGAGATTCAGATGATTAAAGCTGGCCACTGAAATTATTAAGCATTGACACCTCATCAGTATGATGCTGTTTAAATCTGTTCTGATGAGAGTGCCTTATAGAGCTGGTTCTCCTTATATCTTCAGGGAGAACATGAAATTAGCTGGAGGACAGTGGCGAGGATAAGAGAACTGCCTTCTGATAGGAAAGCCCGGAGCACGTAAAATCCATTTCATTTCATTTATTTACATGTATTCATTCCTCTTTTTGAGACAGTCTCACTATGTGTTCAGGCTGACCTTGAACTCACCGTGTAGCCCAGGGTGGCCTCGAACTTGAGATGATCCTCCTGCCTCAGCCTCTTGAGTTGGGATTAGAGGCATGCACCCCCATACCAGGTTTAAGTCCATTTTAATTGTGCTGTGTTTATACACATGTGGTTTCCTTTGCTGTGGCTGCCCATGAGCGACGAGGCTTGCACTGACCACAGTAACAGACCTTCGCCTCTGTGCTCCAACCCTCCCCACAGGCGTGGCGCTCACGCGGGAGCGGGACATGCAGTACGTCCAGAGGATGAAGTCCAAATGGATGCTGAAGACAGGAATGAAGAACAACGCCACCAAGCAGATGCACTTCCGGGCCCAAGTGAGGTTCTGAGA
This sequence comes from Hystrix cristata, assembly GCA_004026905.1. Taxonomy (NCBI): domain Eukaryota; kingdom Metazoa; phylum Chordata; class Mammalia; order Rodentia; family Hystricidae; genus Hystrix; species Hystrix cristata. Next base: position 3,123 of record PVJO010004300.1, on the reverse strand, counting down.
GCACGGGATGGCGCAAGGCGTCTCCTTTGCGAGCATCCTCCTTGCTGAGGACTGCAGGGGCTGAGTGGGGTGGACCTTTCAGCTGCTGTTCGCTTGTTCTGACCCAATAATAAAAGCTGGAATCATACCGGTTTTCAGATGTCATTTTCGAGCAGTGTTTAAGGCTGATGTTGAAACGCTGGTGTGTGTGCCGGACATGGAGACCTGACCCGTGCTTGGCAGTTGCTTTCTTGCCGTGGCTTTCACTGACTTCGGGCTCTCAGCGAGCTTCACGTGTGATTTATCTCCTTCAGAACCAGTTCTCAGAGCACCTTGCCTCGCGATGGCTCTGCGACCTGTGTGAGGGGTTTTGAGGCACACCTAGGAGCACAACCGGCCGTCACAGCTGTCGTTAAACCAGGAAGAGTAAAGAGCAGCTGAGGGGCTGCTGTGTCGGCGCTGGGCTCTCAGGCTCGTCTTCGGTGCCACGCTGATGTGAGCAGTTAGTTCGGGGGGAATAAAGGTAAACTGCTCAGATTCGTTTTAGAAGGATTGCCTCAAAGTTAAGTCTCGGCAGTGAGTGATGCCCAGTCTAAGTAGTCTGGGGAAGGCACTCGTGTCCTGGAAATGAAGCTGCACATCAAATCCTTGCACATTAAGCTAACTCTGTGGCTTGGGAAAAGCGACTTGGTTTTTTAATCTGTGAAATGGAGGTTTCGTTACCTTGCAGGTTGTTCTGTGGTCTAAACAAGCCTGCCGAAGGACCTATCACTTGGTGAGTCCTTGGCACTAACTCAGCACGTGAACTTGTCCCCTAGAGAGCCAACAGGTGCCACTGAGGCCCGTGTTCCCGTCAGGTCGCTACGCCAAGGAGCGTGTGGAGGGTGCCGGGAGGACGCTGCGGCCCTGACGGTGGATGCATTGTTGAAGTAGTTCTGTTCCCTCAGCACACAGGTTCGCCGTTACCCAACAGGAGAGGGCTCCCAGACTGAGTTTTACTCCTTCTTCATGTTTCTAACATTCTCCCATAGAAGTACCCAGTCTCTCGGCACGTCTGTCAGTCTTTGTCCTGGGGATGTAGTGGAATGCTGTGGGTATGGGGTATTTTCAATTTATACTTAAATGTGCATGATAGTGTGTTATAGCCCTTTGCAGCTTCGCTTTTCCTTTAACACCTTTTCACTGAACATGGGGCAGTAACTAGTTTCGTGCTTCTTGCTGCTGCCTGGTATTGTAGAATGTGTGTCTGCCTCACTCTCCTTGTCCCAGTGTGTGTCTATCGTGTCCTTCTCCTCTTCTGTGGACTCCACGTGATCACATCAGCCTAGCACTGATAGCCTGTCTTTTATACACATACTGTTAATTTTTACCTTTCAAGGGGCAGAGTGACAGGCAGTGGGGGCAGTGTGTTTACTGACCGAAAATACCAGCACTCTCTCCATTCGTATTATTAGCTACTTCTAAGCTTTAGAACACCTTTGTTCTGCCTTTGGATTTGTGGAACAAACTACTTTCGTACCTCTAACCACAGTATAATTTGATAAAATTCAGTTTATTTGCCTTTCTGGATCGCGTAGACTCTTCTGGGAGTAGTGTTAGAACCAGAGGCTCCTGGCACGTCGGTTCGCCTGGCTTTAGCTAGAGTCATGAAGCCTGGAATCAAAAGTGAGGGACATAATCATCTTGTTCCCTCTCTATGCATGTTACAGAAGCCCTGGTGGTGAGCTGATTGTTTTTACTGCCTGTCTCCGGGCCGAACGCTGAGCCAGCATACTCTTTCTGCCTTGTGTAGTATGAATTTGTGTTTCACTGAGTATAAACATATTTTCTGATCCTCCACTGTGAGGTGTGGGCAGTAGTATTTTGCGTAGGAGGAAGTAGGGGCGGTCAATAGCTTTTTAAAGGAGACAACAGAAGGAAGCCAGAGATGATGACTGTGGTCTGTGTCCTCGGTTCTGCAACACACTTGTGCAGTGACCGCATCCATCACGGGGAGGGGTGGAGCTGTAACGTTGTACTTAAGTCCATTAAATTTGCAGCAGCTATGAAAAAAGCTCGTTCTAAATCTAGAAATACAATCTAGTGTCTACATTTATGAGGGGAAAAAAAAATGCTGTTCTTGATTAGAATTGAACAAGTTTTGCTTCCAACTGGTTTGGGTCGTTAGCTGATTTCCTGTGCCGTGCTTATCGCTCCTAATCTGCTAAGAGCCCGTTGGACACTACTCACTGGGAACTGACAATAATTCACATGCAGGCGGCCAGGTGGGAGCTGTGTTGCCAACTCTCAATGTGCAGACTTTTTATGCAAGAGAATTCTCGGAGGTCCTGGAGAAATTTATGTGTTTTGAAGAATATATGTCATTTGGTTCAGGCTCAACTACAACTGGCACAAGAACTATTTATGATATTGGAACTCATTGAGATTAAGACTTGATTAGCTTGCAAACATTTGAGTCTTATAATCATAACTTACTGTTCTTTCTCTAATTTGTTCTCTTCATCCCCAGAACAGCATCCCAGTCAGGACTGTTTTTTCCCCAGTGTCCTCTCCAGCAAGGTGTGGTCAGGTGACTAAATCTGGGCCGATGGTTGTACACAGAGATGGATGAAGTTTACTACAGATTAACTCTGCAATGAGCTGCATTTTCCTCTCATAAATTGGAAATGACGTGTGCCATCGTCACCTAGGCAGATAAGGACAGTGCTTCAGGGGATGACAGCGCAGCACGGGTTGAACCTGGTCTGCTGAGTGCTAAGATGCAGGAGTGGTGCCCTGGCACCCGGAGTCGGCTGGATTGTGAATGTGACGTAAACTGAAGTCATTATGTGGTGCAGTCTGTGTTCGAGAAGCCTAGCTTATAATCTACAGGGCAAAACCCCACAGATACTGCTAATGTAACTTGGTGTAATGCAGATTTGCTTAAGATGCAATTGGCAATGGCTGTTCCTTACATTCTTCCTTCCCCTTGTTCTCAAACTGAGCTGGCCTAATTCTAAACCAGGGCTAGGTATGGAGATGGGAGGAGTTGAGATCCCCGTGAATCACTGGTGTTTCCTCAGGTCAGTATTTTCGGTATTGCCTTTGTTTTCTTGTGCAGACAGTAATGGTGAAAAATGTTTTTCTTCAACCTCATACAGCAGC